>BJBW01017788.1:0-13677 GCA_004320125.1 Scolopax mira | reverse complement strand
AGGAGAACGAAGGAGGGACGGGAACCTGCCCAAATCCTGCCAATATCCATAATAATCCTCATCATCATCATTTAAAAAAATAAAATTAAATAAGAATTAATATTCCGCCCCCAGCCCGCGTAAAAAATTAGTAAAGCAACAACAAAGCTGTGCCCCAAGGGGGAAAATATAAAAGGACCCCCCCCCCCCCCCCCCCCCCACCANNAAAAAAGGCCCCCCCCCCCCCCCCCAAATTCCAAAAGAAAGAAACCCTTGCAAATTAGCAGGGAAAAAAAATATGTAAAAAGAATATAAACCCCCAAATAAATAAAAAAGAAAACCAATCCCCTTCAAATTAAAATAATGCATCAATAACACCCCAAACAAATAACCCCCACCCCCTAAATTAAAAAAAAACCCACCCAAACCATCACATCCCCAGAGCAATCCCCCATAGCGAGTACCCCTCCCCAAATAAACTATCCAAACAGCCCCCCCCTCAAATAAACTTCCAGATAATCCCTCCTGCGGGGCCTTGGGGTGCAGAGACCCCTGGTGTCGGGGGGTCCCTCTGGTTTGGGCGCAGGGGAGAGGGGGTCACCCCAACCAGGGTGCCCCAACCGGCCACATGGGTCCCTGCAGCCCCCCTAAAATGGGGTTTAGGGCTGCAACACCACCCCCTCCCCCCGCCCCAAGCTGCATCTCACTCAATTTTGGGGGTGGTCTTTGGTTTGGTGGTGGTGGGGGAGAGTTTCTTTTTAATTACCCTCCTAGGAATTAATTTTTTCCTTGTGGTGGTGACTCTTCAGGTGTCAATCCCCCCTCCCCATAAAGTGGGATGGCTCTCAGTGGGGCTGGGGGGGGGCTGTACTGGGGAGGGGGCTCCCTGGCATCGGGATCCCTTGGGAATCACCAGAACCAGGCACTGCCCACCCCCTTCCAGTGGGGTGAGGGCGGTGGGTGGCTTGGGGGTTGTCTCCTGGTGGGGACCCATCAGCCTGGGCTTGGGGGGGGTGTGAAATCATGTGGAGTCAATCACAAAAGTGTATAAAATGCATCATCCTCCCCCAAGAATGCTTGGAAATGCTGCTAAAATGATAATGATTCATGAACATAAAGTGATAGCAGCCAGGGTTTTTTTGGGAAAAAAAGAATGGTATTGGGTGGGAGGAGGAGAACATACAAGAGGATGAGTTGAGATGGGACATCTCCCTGATGGGGAGAACTGGAGGTGAGGGGACCCTCACCATGGTGCCCTCCATGGGGTGATGATGGCTGGTCCTTGGCTGGGGATTTTGGGAAGCCTCCAGAGGTGGGGACTTCTGGAGTCCGGGATGTGCTGTTGGGGGCAGCGATCCTGCCAGGCAAACCCCAAACTTTCCAGCCCAGGTCTGCATCTTCCATCCCCGACCCCCCGCCTCTGGCTGAAGCTCTGCTCATGGTGAATCATAAACACAGGGTGCTAATTCTAGTTCCTGGGCTGGAATAGGGTTCCAGTGTCCTGCACGTCACCCCCTGCCCATCTCCTGTGGCTGATTTTATGGTCCATCCTATGGGACCGGTAGTAGCCGATGGTCTCTCGTTGACATAGCTGTGTCTGATGGACATGGGATCCCTGTGCTGGGCTGGTTTCCTCCATGATTCACTGGGGTTGCTTAGAGACTGATGCTGGTGAAGGCCAGAGCTGGGAGTGTTCCGTCTTGGAAACAGTGAAGCTAAGCTTTGCCTTAAAATGGGAGCAGGTCTGTCAGGAGAAGAGCATCTGGATCCACTTTTGGATCTCCAAGTTGGATGGCTGGTTCCAGCAGACTGGGACCTTCTGCTCAGGTTGGGCACGAGGCCACGGGAAGGGGCAGTGCTTGTGCCCTAGGAAGCCCTGTGGCCAAATTGGGGGTCTTGCACCCTTGTCAGTGGTTGGAGATGGATGTAGAGATGGGGATGCGCTCTTCTTGCCGCCTTGTGCTCTTCTGGTCTCCAAACTGGTGGCTTTGGGGCCAAAGCCACCTTGTCGGGACAAGAGAGTTGGGCAGCAGTGTTGGTCTTCTTTCTCTGCCGTGGTCTAGCCGCTCTTGCCACGCTTGCCCTCCCATGCCAGCTGCTGAGCAGATGTTGGGGGCAAGTTGTTACCAAAGAGGTCTCTGGTGGGAAGGGGGAGTGGAGCAAGATGATGCTGGTGTGGTTCCTTGCAGCACTGGCAGTGAGCAGGTATCGATGATGCAAAGCAAAGGCACAAGTGGTCAGGTGGCAAAGAGGAGACCGAGCCTCACAGATGTAGGACTTCTTGGGAAAGAAGTTGAAAGTAGAAGCTGTGTGGGTTCCTCCCTGGTGGGAGCGTTTCAGTATAAGTGAGTGGGCATTAACTATGTGTGTTGGAAGCAGAAGGCAGTAGAAGGAGACTGAGCACCCCATGAGATGTGGGTGAGGAGCCTTTGAGGGCACAACAGCCTCTCCTGTGTCTTGAAGTGTGGGGATGGCCAGGGTGGTGGTGAGCACAGCTCTTCTCGTGTACAGTGATGTACTGTCCACTGCTCCACGTCCTTTACTCTGGCACAGGACTGAGGTATCCCCTCTGGCTGCGATGGGCTGTGATTGCTCTGACCATCTGGACTTGCTGATGTAAGGCATAAAAATGGCTTTTCCGTCATGCCTGCAGAGATGCCACCAGGTACCCACCCTCCAGGGGACCTGCCCTTTCCCCTGTCCTGACCAAGCCTCTGCCAGGAGCTTGTTCCCCATGGGCTCAGCCCGCGAGCCCCTGGCTTGGGGGATAGAAGGAGAGAGAGGAATTGCAGACTTCTCTAGGTTGGAGTCCAGCCATCAACCTCACACTGCCAAAATCCACCACTAAACCACGTCCCCTCAGCACCACGTTTACGTGTCCTTTAAATACCTCCGGGGGTGGTGGTTCCACCGTTTCCTGGGCAGCCTGTTGCAATGCTTGATAAACCTTTCAAGTGAAGACATTTTTCCTAATATCCAATCTAAGCAAGGTGCCGAGCTGGAACGGGGTGGAGAGCAAAGCTGTTGCTCTGTCAGGGCCTGTGCTGCGAGCGCAGGGGTGTGGATACACCGTCCATCCTGCCTCGGTTTCCCTCTTCCTCCAAGTAACCCTGACCCAAATCCTGAAGGATCTTGGATGGGGCTCTCTTGCTTTGCGAGGCCTTGATGCTTCCTGACCTGGTGTCCCTTGCCCAGAGGCAGCTGGAAGGAGACCTCTGTGCCACAGCAGCTCCCTGAGGCCAGCTGGGTGCCTCCAGGCCCTGCAATGCCCTCTCGGGCACAGGAGGAGAGGTCAGACACGCTCCTGTTTCAAAATTCAGCTTGTGCAACACTGAAATGTGGGATTCAGCACCTTCCTGGGGAGCCGGCTGGTGGAACGGGGATCCCTGTTTGGTGGAGAATGGATTGGGAGCAGCCCTGAGGAGAAGGACTTGGGGGTTTTGGTTGAGGAGAAGCTCAACATTCACCAGCAGTGGGTGCTCATGGCCCAGAAAGCCAACTGTATCCTGGCTGCATCCCCAGCAGTGTGGGCAGCAGGGCAAGGGAAGTGATTCTGCCCCCTCTACTCTGCTCTGGTGAGACCCCACCTGCAGTGCTGTGTCCAGATCTGGGGCCCCCAGCACAGAAAAGACATGGACCTGTTAGAGCAGGTCCAGAGGAGTCCACGAAGATGATCAGAGGGCTGGAGCTCCTCTGCCATGAAGACAGTCCAAGAGAGTTGGGTTGTTCAGCCTGGAGAAGACTCCGAGGAGACCTTATAGCATCTTCGGTACTGAAAGGGGGACTACAGGAGAGATTGGGAGGGACTCTTTATCAGGAAGTGTAGCAATAGGACAAGAGGTAATGGTTTTAAATTGAAAGAAAGGAGATTTAGATGAGATATTAGGAAGAAATTCTTTACTGTGAGGATGGTGAGACACTGGAACAGGCTGCCCGGAGAAGCTGTGGCTGCCCCATCCCTGGAGGGGTTCAAGGCCAGGCTGGATGGGATTTTGGGCAACCTGGTCTGGTGAGAGGTGTCCTTGCCCAGGGCAGGGGGGTTGGAACTCGATGATCTTTAAAGGTTTCTTCCAACTCTAACCACTCTGTGATTCTATCACACACTAACTCCATGGAGTTAGTGTCCATGCCCTGGTGCAGGTCACTCCCAGCAGCACTGTCTGGGCAGTGAGGAGCACGTGTGCTCACCTTTTTTTTTTGTTTTGTTTTTTGTTTTAATTTTTTTTACTCTATTAAGACAAAACATAGCCGTGCTGGAGAAAAACCCTCCCTGAGTCAGCTGTGCCTGTGCCGTCATAGCCATGGCTCATCCCGGCGGGTTCCTGCGTGCCCAGGTCGGTGTCCACGAGTGGCAGTGTGCTCGGACACGGTGCGGAGGTGAAAGGCTCCGTCATCCCCAATCCCTTTAGCCGTCTCGGCCTCTGCTTGTGTATTTTTAACCTTTTTGCTGTGCTAAGCTGCCCGGGGCTGAAGTGTCAGCGGGCACTGGGGAATCCAGCCTCTGGCGGCTTTGCCAAGCCTGGGATTTCAGGATCAGTGCCTCTAATCCCCGGATCCTGAAATACCTTCTTCTGCCCCAGAAAATTTCAGTGACCGTGGGTTTAACCGCAGGGAAGGGGATGCCCTGACCCGCGGGGACCGGCTGCCACGTGGCAGAGCCGCTCGGCTGCCGGCATCCCTACCCCGTCCGCTGACATGTCTGTCACTCGGTGGCGTGAGGTGAGAAGGCCCTGTGCTGGGGGGATGGTTTCTCCCCTGCACCCCATAAAACAGGCAGGGGGAAATACTCCCTGGTCACCTCCGAGTCTGACCCCCTCCCAGCAGATGAGTCTCTGACGGGCAAAATGGGTGAATTCTCCTCAGCTTGAAATTGCCGCCCTCCAAGTCCGTAGTTAATTAGGAGAAACCTAACCACGGGTGAGGTTCTGGATGGTGTACCCTGTCCACGGGTCTATCCCTGACGGGCTGTCTGCAGAGAGCAGGCTGTGACTGTCCCCTCACCGGGTTAGCTGTATGGGGTGGTCACCCACTGTGCTCTGCAGCCGGCTCCTCGGCTTTCCCTTCCCTTCCTCTGCTGTTCCTCTGCATCTCCCCACGGCACAGAGGGAGAGGGGATCCAGCTGCTCCCCTCCAGCCACCCCTTTTGTCCCTGGGGAGCTGAGCCCAAATGCAAACACTGGTCTCCTCCATAAAACCACCTTGGTGGGCTCAGATGGGTTTGCAGGGCAAGGAAGAGCAAAACCGCCGTCCTCTCCTGGCAGGACGTGGTACCAGAGGTGTTTTGGGGGTAGGGACCCTTCCACATACCATCCAGCTTAAATTAATTAGAGAACTCAAAACTAACTTTAGCTTAGCTGGAGGAGCCCAGCCGAGAGGCCGCAGTGCATTTTGCCCTGTTGCTCCTGTTACTTGCCCAGAGTTACTTCTCTTGGATCGTTTTGGGGGTGGGTGGTGGGTACCTCGTAGATGGCTTCCCAGAGGCTGCTGTTGCATTGCTCACACCACCTGGGGATACACTGGTGAGGACTGGCTGGAAGAGGACCTTGCACCAGGGGGTGCTGGTGACCATTCCCCATGGACGTGGGTCACTTTCCACAGCTGCAGCCACCACCGTGCCCTCAGGGCTTGGTGCCTCTGAGCTGGAGGAGCATTGATGGTCTGGGTTTATGCTGAGGAGCCAGGGACTATTAGAAGAAGCTTTTAAAACGCAGCTTGCTGTGGCCCTTTCCCTTGGTGCTCGGGAGGACCAAACAGCCACCAGTGAGGGCACCACAGGCTCAGGCACCAGAGCTCCACTGAGCCCCAGGTCAGGGCTGGTGGGTTCCTGCAGGAGCACGCTGGGCTCTCCACCTTCTCCTCTTTGAGCTCTACCTTTTCCTCCTGCCTGGCTGCTGCCATGTCTTACTTTTTTCACAGCCTGGGGCTTCTCCTTGTATAAATACATCCAAATGTATCCAAATAAATCCTTACAAAATGTAAGGCTAGGAGAGGAAGAAGGGTGCAGATCATGTGGAGGGAAATCTGGGCTGCCCTGCCCACTGATTGGGATGTCTTCAGACAAGATGCTTTCTCTGCCTCAGCTCTCATAAATGACTCTCCTTTTCTCATTTTCTTTTAACCATACCTATTTAATGACTCTTGGTATAATTAATTGATATCTGGATTTTTCCTCTGCATATCTTTTTTTGCTGCTCTTCTAGGCTTTATTTGGGGAGCCAGCCCTCCTGGGTGTTACACCTGGTGACACAACCCAGTCTGACTTTGAGGATAGATGGCCTCTGCCTGCACAGTCCCGCTTCTTTAGATGTTTTTTAAAAGGATTTGCACAACTGCAACCCATTTGGATGTAGCAAAGAAGCCAACAGCTTCTTTGAGCAAACCTGCTGCCCAAGGACTCAGCCAGTACAACCTCTCTTGGCCATTGCCACCTCCCAGAGCTGACCAGGGAGCCTCAGTGGTGCTACTGGGCATGTGGGGGATGATGTGGGGCCTGACTGATGAGGTGCTCTCAGCATTGTCCATTAATGTTTAGTTTTATGTAGGTTTTGGTTGGGTTTTTGTGGGTTTTTTTGGCAGGGCGTGTGTGTAACTGTCCTCTCTCTTCTGCAGGACAGAGTCATCAATCTAGTTGTTGGCGGCTTAACGTCCTTGCTGCTTGTAGTAAGTATCCCCTGTTCTGTCTTGCGTTTTGTGTCTCCCTTAGGTGACAGGGTGAAAACCAGAGTTCCTTCCCAAAATGGGCAGTGAAGCTTCATTGACCAAACGGGGTATAGTTTGGGGCCCAGGTAGTCACTCGGGGGAGCATCAAAGCTCTTTGACAAGAGGGGAAGGAGAATACCTTTCTTTAAGCCATGTTTTAAGTTCTGGTTGTGTAATAAAAAGCCCCGAGTCCATGGGCATATTGTCCATCCTGGCTGACTGTGAGGCTGGGTGAGGTGACAATGTGCTTACGACCCAGAGAATGTGTTTGTTTCTCTCTTTATTTCCTTCTATTTGCGATTTATTTCCCTCTATTCATGGCTTACAAGAGTTTTTCCAAAGTTTGTCACTTTGACTTGAGCTATGCTTTTCTCAAGCTTTAAAGACAAACCAAACACCATGGTGAGAGTCATCAGTTCTGCAGTCCATGGTGGCACCACCGTTTGCAAGCTGAGGTGCAGGAAGGTGCTGGGGACACCCAAGGTGCCAGCTGGTGGAAAGCTTGGCAGAAGGGATGCTCCCAGAGAAGTTGTAGATGCCCCATCCCTGGAGATATTCAAGGTCAGGCTGGATGGGGCTTTGAGCAACCTGCTCGAGTGAGGTGTCCCTGACAAGGGAAGGGGGGTTGGAACTTCATGATCTTTAACTCTTCCAACTCTAACCATTCTGTGATTCCTACACGGGCAGTGTGGCCCCTGTGCCTGCTGGCTCTCCAGGTATTTGGAGAATGGTTCCCAGCAACAAGCCAGAGTAGCAAAGCTTTCAGCATTTTTTCCCCCCCACCCATTAAGTCTGCAGTTGTGTCAAAGCAATTTTCCTCCAGAATTTTACATTTCCCTCCACCTCTTCACACAGTGGGAGCTGAAGAGCAAGGGAGGTGTGCAGGGGTGGACGCCAGTGCTGCCAGGGAGAGCATCTTCTCCCAGCAGCTCTGAAGAGAGCAAAGTCCTCACCTCTGTTTTCCTCCATACAGGTCACTCTAATCAGTGCTTTTGTCTTCCCGCAACTACCTCCAAAACCTGTGAATATATTTTTTGCTTTCTGCATCTCCTTGTGTTGCATTTCTGCTGGCATTCTTGTAAGTACCGCTGTGTTTGCGGGGTGAGCTTTTGAGTGCATGACTGAGGGTGAAATCCCAGTAAAATCTGCTTTAGGTGGAGCTGCCTTCTTTTTTACACTCTCCCAGAAAAGCTTTCCTGCCCCCTAGACCCAGCTGACACTGAAGGAGTGGTAAGAAGTTTCCTATTTACTGCAGGGTGAGGGTGTGAACTGAGCCCAGGTCTGCAGGCAGGCTGTGATGCAAACTTGTCACCTCTGTGATAATGCCACCTGTAGCTGCCGGTGGAGATATAGAGTAGGAAGCTGGAGAGCAGAGCAGCGAGATGGGGACGCAGAGATGGATTGTGCTGCGATGGGGACAGCTGGGCACTTGTAGAAGTCAGTGGCCTTCATGGGACGGGGGATGAGTTAAGGTGGTAGGAATCATAGAATAGAATGGAAGCTGCAGCAGGTGGCACTTCATCTGGGTAGTGGCAGAGGTTTCTGGATTCAGCAGTTGCAGCATCCCAGGAGAGCTGGTCCCAAAGGGAGGGAGCAGGTCAGAGTTCTTGGTGGCTCCTTCCTCTTTTCAGAGTGTTCTCCTTCTTCCAGCTGTGACCTGGAATGGTTGTGGCCTCTCAGGGCTCTGGGTTGCCCAGTCAGTACCAGTTTCTGTGCCTGGTAGCCACGGCTCTGCCTGAGACAGACCATGCAGTGCAAAACCCATCATGTGTCCTCATCAACCAGCGTGTAGCCAGTTTTGACTGTGTAAAAGCCAAGCCAATCAATCAACCAACCCACCCTCTTCAACAAAGCTGAGAAGATAACCCAGGTCTTCATAGCTCTGGCAACCTAGTTTCACAAACTGCCTTGTTTGGTTGTCCAGACTAAATGACTAGATGACCCTTTTGGGTTTCCAACCCAAACCATTCTATGGTTTTGGGGAGAAACACCGTGACAAGTTCTCGTTCATGTATTCCACAAGCATGCCAAGAAAACATAGGTGGTATTTCTTAATTCTTAAGAAAATTAGCTGGACTCCACACCCAGTCTTCTCAAGTCACATGAAGCTGGGCTGTTTTACAGACAAAAAAAGTCCCCAGAACCCAAACCAATTTCTAGAAGTTGCCTAGTACAGTTGCTACAGGAAGTTTCCTTAGAAGTACCTGGCCTTTTAATACAAACTTCCTTGTCTCTTCTAGATCTACTGGTATCGACAAGGAGACCTGGAACCTAAATTTAGGAACCTCATTTACTATATATTATTTTCTATCGTCATGTTATGTATATGTGCCAACCTGTACTTCCACGAAGTGGGTAAATGATGGACCCGAGAGCACCCGGTGAAGATGGTGCTGTGTCGGACTGTGTTCAGCTCAGCTCTCAGCGCTACCCAAGACGCTCACGTGAGGACAATCAGCCTGAGAGGAAAGAAGTGGGTTGTGCAAGGACAAATCAGTACATGATTTTCATGTAAATGTATATGTAATGTCCCTCTTGTTGGGGAGAATTATTGCCATAAGACGTGACATTCTGCTTTTTTTTGAAGAGCTACTGTTGCACTTAATGAACATTCCAGTTGTACTGATGTTTCAGAATGGCACAAGCTTTTTCATTTTGGAAAAAACTGCATTTTTTTATTACTGTACAAATAAACTGCAGCATTGCAAGGATCTGTAGCAGTATAAATAAATGGCATCTTACAGTTACGTAAGACAAATACTCTTTATTTCGTTTAAACTGAATATACAATTATTTCTGTTCCCTAGGCAACCATTTGAAACTACAACTTATTTTTCACATTAACAAAAACCACAGACTGAAAAAGACAAACTCTTGATTATGAAGAGCTAATTACAGAAATAAATAAAATAATTTATACAGGAGTCTTTAGTTTCTATAGCTTTTTCTCTCAGTCCCTAGCTAACAGGCTGCTGCTCAGCCTAGTGTCTGTTTCAACCCTTGAATGTGGGAATTAATTGGCTTCCTTTGCCTCAGGGCCTTATGCCCAAATTCTCAGAGCCTTTTCCCCCCCACCCCAAGACTTTGCCACCTCCACACCGCCCCCCCCATGTCCTGCCTTGCTGCATAAATCACCTCTGGAGAGGTGGCTGGTAGTGTTGTGTAAACAGCGAGGGAGACAAATCTCCCAGCCTACTCACAACAATCTTCAAAGAAGTTATGAGCTGGTGGGGGGAGGCTGGTGGCTCACGGTGGCTTCCCTTTCTCATAGCCCTTCCCTTTTTATTAGCTTGCTGTAGTGATGAAAGAAAATAAAACATAAAAATTAAACAACAAAAAAAATTCCACGAGTGATCTTTCTGAGCTCTATCCGTTGCCAGCAACGGACTCCTCAGGAGCGAGCAGCCCAGGCAAGTCCCATAAACATCTGTGTCTTCTTCCTATGGCGTAGACGTACTGACGAGCCAGCTGAGATGGGAACACAGACCATTTCTTCATGATGCTGCCCCATGGAATACGTTTCTTCCTGAAATGTAACAGTCTCTTACTCCCCGTATTACAAGAGTCAGTAAGTGCAGAAATCCTCACCCACTCTTCATGAAACACGTGCAAACTCACTCTTGCTGCGGCACGAAGAGGCGACCGTGGTCCAGCCACCCTTGACTTCTGCCCGGTTGTCCAGAGGTGCTGTTCAGCGCAGCAGGAAGGACTCAGCAGGAGCTGCAACACGTTTCCTGAAAACACTGAGACACCCCGGCTGAGACACCGCATGTCAGGCTTCCGCCAGCTGCTCTGTAACCCTTTACAAATGAGGTAATTAGCCCGAGCGGAGAAAGCGCGCCGGAGTCATGTCAAATTGGAAGTTTCTGGTTGAAACCACGGACTGACTGCATTCTTTGGAGACGTGGCACAGGGTTGTAACTCATTTCACAATGCACACATGGTCGATAGAGAACGGACACGATTACTGCTTCTCAGTGACAGCTCACTAAATCCTCAACGTCCTTTGAATCTTCTGAGTCGGGACTGCCCAACGATGAGCCAATGATGTGTGACCCATCTCCATGATGCTGCAGGATAGGATCTGTCAAGAGACACAAGAGACAAAGAAAACACACACCTAGGAGGCAGAAAATGCAGTCTGGACTTTTAACCAATTTCAGGTGATGTTACTCAAATGAAATTAATGGGTCCTCAGTTTCTAGTGTCAAGGTAAGCTATGACTAATAAGGATGCAACTGGCGTGAGTCACATCTGGATTAATTGGGTATTGCTGCACCAGGCCCAGTGCTGCCCCTCAGAGGGCTCTGCAAGGAGATCCCTTCCTCTGGAAAGGCACCTCTGTTCGGTGTGGTGGGAGAGTGTCTCTGTGCTGCTTCCAAGTCCGAGGTGACTCTTGGCATTGGGAAACGTGGCACGAACTCGCCAGCCCTTCCAGGAGAGTGCTGTGCAAACACCCCCCCAGAGCCCAGCCCCTCACCGTGAGAGGCATCAGGTGCCTCTGGTCTGCTCTCAAGTAAGAAACACGTTTCATTCAAGTGCCAGGCATGAAGAAATGCACACTAAAGGAGTTACTTATTAGCTCATGTGTACTAATTCAAGGCTCAAGGGTGATGGAAACAACTCAGCAAGTGATGAAGCAGCTGCTGTTCTCATACTTTTCCCACAAGGTTAAGTGGGATTTTCTTCTACTTCTGCTGATACAAGTGTGGAAACTGACTTGCTTAAAGTTTCATAGCAATGACCTGGAAAATTATTTAAGAGAAAGCGAGGATCCATGAGGTAGTGTTTACAGGAACTCAGAAGCGCCACACTGCTTTAATGAGTCCTCGCTCCAGCATCAACCATACAAAGGGACAGACGTACCTGTTAGAGTTGTGAGGGGCAAGACTGATTCGCCGTCTATATCATCTGTTGTCTGGATAAAACCATGAGAAGAAGGAACAATAAGCACAGTCTCATCATCTATTGTAGGCTGATCAACTTGTTCTTCTATTGTTGGAGAACCCAGGTCCTGTGTAACACAGAAGAACAGGATGTGAGGGCGGATTCTTGGGAGCATAAATAGAAAAACCTACTTTGGGCAGCCATACTCCATAACATGCAGCAGACTCCCTGGATGGATTTTATCTCATTAATGAAATGTCAGCATCTGAGCTAGCTTCCTTCAGCATTTACAGGGCACCGTTTCATCCTACTGCAGGCATCTAAAAACAAGATACAAGAATTCTACCGTGTGAGCAGTATGAGGGCAGGAGGAGAGGAGAGACTGCAAGGGGGTGACAAAACGTTCTCATGTACGTCAAACATTTTGTCTATGAAGAGGAATAATTAAGATTTTTCACTACTTGCTGTCTAGATGTTCTGAGATACTGAAGCAATAGCTTTATAATACATTTATACTACTTGCCAGTTCCAAAAAAGCAATGGTTTTACCTGAATTTAATACTTAGTTTCACAACTGCTTCTGTGAAGCTTTACTTCTGGACTTGAACTACTTTTTTAACTAACTGGACACAGGGCTCAAAAGACTGATTTTAATTGCTGTGCCTTGCTTGCCCTGTAACTTGCTGACTGTTGGGTGGCTCCAAACTTTATCAGCTGAGCCTCATTATACCAAAAACTTAGCAACACACTGATTCCTTCCAGGTACAAACTCCCCACCCTCCCCCTTTCAGTTCCATAATAGTCGGTGCTGCTGCCTCTTTGCTGGCTCTTGCAGCACGGCCATGGAAATGCAGTAACACATCTGGCTTGCTCAGCTCACAGCAGACTCCAGCAGAGCGAAAAGGCATCCCAGACAGGACTGCCAGAATAAGCAGAGCTAGCTGGGTTCCAGTTTGTGTGTGTAACACGCGTTTGTTCAAGCCTCAGGAATCACGGATGCAGAACGCAAGGCAGATGTTGTTGGCAAAATGGAAGGTACCTGGATTTATTCGTGTTTTTCAGAGGGAGCAGGAAATAATTGGGAGATGTTACGGCTTTCCCTGTTCAACCATCATGTAGGTTTTTAAGGAAAACTTGTTTCCTCACATAGGTAGTTTCATGATGTTTTTGCAAAGGCAACTGCCTGAAAACCCCTTCCCTGGTGCTGCATCTGACTTGGTCCAGCTGTGTATCCCTTCATGCAAGGCAGAGCCTCCCTGACCTGCAGCAGCAGCAGCTTTCTGCAGCGAGCAGAGCTGAGCCTGCCCACGACAAGCAGCACGTCACAAGGCTTGAAACTGAGAAAAGGAGGTGTGACAAAAACTAAAGAAGCCATTGTGGCAAATGGGCACCCTTCCCAGCCAGAAGGAATATAAACCCTGCAGCATGACTGCCTGATTCCCACTGCCCACACCCACAGTGACAATACAACACTGGCACGTGTGTAAAAATAACACTGATTTAAAGAAAGCAAAATTTAGGCATGTCTTTCTAGAGTAACTTTTCACTTAGAACCACTCACAGACAGTTCACTATTTCCTAGAATTTAAATACACGTGTCAAACTTGAATCTGATTAGAAGTGTAAGACAAATTAGAATTACAAACTCAGGTTGTTTTTCTGTAGAGAGAAAAAAAGTTTACTACCTCTTTATATCCTGCCAGCTGCTTGTGGCAAAGGTTTACTAATTCTACCTTGAGAAGCTGTAATTTAAAACTGAGAGTAGAAAGCTGATGGTCTGCCTAAGCCATTGAGAATCCTATCACAACTATGGCAACCATGAGGTAAGGAAGGAGAATATGGAGGAATCATCCTCAGCCTCAGATGTGGTCAGGATCCAAATATTTCTGCAGCAGCAGACTGCTGAGAGGCACAAAGATCCTCCTCTTTGTAAGAGCGTAATGGATATGCAGTGTCTGTGAACTTTTTCAAAGACAAAGCCTAGCAAAGTCCAAGCACATCAACACTGGATTTGTGAAAGCAACAAAGCATCGTTACAGCAACTGTAGATCGTGGTGTTTTACAGAACAGGATGGGGTATTTGAATCAAACTTGCATCTTTCTACAGTCTAA
>BJBW01017780.1:1475-13379 GCA_004320125.1 Scolopax mira | reverse complement strand
GACAGGACAGGTGACCTAAAACTGACCAACAGGGTATTCCATCCCATCTGCATCATGCTCATTTTAAAAGCTGAGGGATCAAAGGGTTAACTCTCTTCTTTCGATGGCCAACGTCCAAGGAGGACCCTGTCTGTTCGTCTGCCTTTGATCCCAATCCAAGCATTCCTGACTCCAGATCCGGAATCCAGCTACTGTCTATCACCGAGTCCAGCCTGGGACTTTCCCCTGTGCCTGCCGGTGGTGATCACCCTGNNTCTTTTCTTTTCTTTTCTTTTCTTTTCTTTTCTTTTCTAATCATTATTATTTCATTGTTATTTATATTTTCATTAAAGTAGTTTAGTTTTTTCTAAACTCAGAAGTTATTTTTTTCCTTTCCCCCTTCCTCTCCTCTCTTCATCTTAGGGGGGGAGGGAGGGGCCATCTGTCGTTCTGGTTGGTCACTTCAGTCAAAATCATGACATCCTACTCTTTCACTTGGTGCTTTTGAAAAGCAAAGATGTCCATTTAGCCTTTTCTGTCTGGGTTCACAATTGCCTGTTTTTCTTGGAAGCACTGATTGTCCTGTCTCTTGTGTGTGAACTGAGCAGGTTCTACAGACAGTCAGGGAAAGGAGAGGGGTCAGCACCTGGGGTTGTGAGAACACACTGACCAGCAGGTCCCTACAGACAGGCCCTCTGCTTCCTCAGTAAGTATGTTTGGAGGCTGGTTCTGGTCAGAGAGCATCCCATGCTGCTAGGTGGGATGACGCCTGCCTTTGGGAGCTGTGCAGACAGGACTTGTGCTGCAGGAGCTATACAGCTCAAGATGTGAGGGCTGTGCTGGCTCGCATTTGGTCACAGAACCTTTGCCCCTGTCTGCCTTATGTTCCAGTGCTATCTGTTTCCTGCTGTTAGATATAAGGCTGATCTGAATTTCAAGGAAATAAATCATGGCCCAGGGCCCCAGTTCAACAAATCCTCATGAGTCAAGGTCAGAGGTGACTCCTTCCAACCCTTGCAGTCATTTCCAGAAGCAAACCCTGGCCTTTTTCTGACAGAGAGAATGGCAGAAGGAACTCAGGAGTGTTATTAAAATGCTCAGTCTTTCTTTTCCCTGCTCTTGCTTCTTTATTTACTCTGTCAAGATAGCTTTCCTGAGAAAGACAGCACAGCAGCTGGACTTGATTATTTCCTTAACTTATGCAAACCCTGGGGCTTATGAGAAGGAAGCTGGGCAGCATGCAAGGTTTTAATATATATTTACCAGAAGTTAATGAACAAGCACAGAACCTTGAGGGCATACAGCAATGTTGTCTTTAATTTTATTAAATATTTATGCAGCTCTTTTCTTCTTTGGGGCAAAGTACGACTCCTCCTGAATATTTTTAATTACCAAGTCACTGCCAGGCATTTTTGACTGTGCAGGTCGAACCCACTAAGAATGATTAAATGGAATGTTGAGAGAAAGAGCAATAGGGAATCTCCGAACCTTTTCAAGTGGCTTGCAGAATTTTTGCCTCCAAAAAAGGAACAGTAGTGGCCTGGGTCACTGGGGACATAGCACAATTTTGTCTCACCAAAGCTCTTCCTACAGACTTTCTGTTGGCAATTCAGACTGAATAGGGGAAGGATAAAGCTCACTGTCCTAAAGGGCACAGAGAATTTTCAAGACAGTGACTTCTGTAGTGTCTGTGTTTCCGCAGATATTTCATTTGTTAGCATTTGCTAACCTACTTCAGGCAGAAGTCCAGAATTTCTTTTTATTTGCCCCTTGAGTCCAGCCTGCCAATAAAGGCTGTGCATAGAAACACAATCCAGAGCCTATTAAAACTTGTGGAAATCTTTGGATTAATCCTATTGCTTCATCATTGTATTGGCATGCAAAGACAGCTGTAAAAAGAAGCCTTGGATGTGGTTGTGTGCATATCCAGTCTTTGGTGGTCCAAGGAAGCATCAATACCCTGGGTTACCTTCCATGTGTGACACAATATCATGTAATCCTTAAGTCTAAGGATTACCAAGTTGACTGTGTTGTTTTAGTTTAGTGTTGGAAAACCATCAGCTATGGTTTTGTTTCCAGCTAGTCATAGCTCAGTCACAGAGCAGGAAGTCCATTAAAATGGACATACCTTTGCTAGTTGTTCAGGAAGTACTCCTAGTGTTACATATTCTTAACTGCTTCATTAGGAAAAAGTAGTGTTAGATCTTGGAATTTTTCTGGTTTGTTCTGAAAGCAAAGACTGCAAAAAGCAGGCAAACCAAAAGAACCCAACAAGTGAAATTATTAGAGATTGATAGCAAAACAAATTAACAATACAATTTTCTTTCCAAATCTCTCCCATGGTTTGTTAACAAATGAAACACAAGTGTCCCAGTGCTCTGCAAGGTTGGTAGTTGTGGTGTTTTCAAGTATCACATACCTTCAGTGAACTGCATTCCTGCTTCTCAAACTTATCAAGCACTTTGTCTCTGGATGAGCCAAATCCATGATCCACCCAGCAGAGAGCCACCAACACACATGTGCTTTGGGGAACAAATCTATCACCTAAGCCTCTGAGCTAAATCTAGTGAGCGGGTACAGAGATGCACTCATGACTTGTCTCCATAGTGACTATGGGTATGAGAGGCACAGCAACAACCAGTGCGTCCCAGCCTTCTGGTTCAGCCCATCCTCCCTGTCCAAGGATTGCAGCGTTGGTCAGAGCTACTTGAACAGCACTGGGTAAGTGAACCTTGCAATATCCCTGGTTTTGGTGACCTTGCAGTAAACAAGAGAACCTGAGTCATTGCTTTTTCTCTGCATCCTGCCTGGCTCTTTTCCAGTCTTATTTGTCAGATACAGCAGCATCTGTATGGAACATTGCCTCATTCCTCGGAGGCAGGGAGAAGCACATTAACATAAGTGACATGTAGATATTGTATTGCTATCAAGTGATGTATGATCCTTGGAGCCTAGACTTGGAGCTCCCCTTTGCTGCAATATTAAAATATGAATCAAGATATTTCACATCATTTTTCATTGAACCTCTTCCTATTTTACAGATGCAATTTTGTTGCCTTTTTTTTTCCCCCTCTGCCGTTTTTATTTTGTATATACAATGCCTTGAGATTTCAGACAAGCTACATGTGCTGGTTTCTCTTGGTTTTACCCAGAACAAATGGCAAGTGTTTATTAGAGTAGTATCATTTTGCAAATGCTATTCTGTTGCGCAGGGCATGCTCTGAAACTCTGGTTGCACTGCCACATGCAAAAATGCAATGTTTCTTCTTAGGCCTGAAGACTTTGCAGGGCTGGTCCTGCATGCTTAATTCTTATGACAGGGTTGTTCATGGCTGGTTGATGCAAGTGGCTGGACAAAGAGTAGCTGCTGGGAGTCTGGAGTCACTTCACTTCAGAGAACGCCTTTCAGCTGAAAGGTTGCTATAAATATGGCATATAATTACAGGAGCCCTGGCCAGTATGACTGCTCGTATCCCTCTTGACAGAGAGATGTAAGAAACTAGTTGGGATCTGTGTCTTTTTAATCAGTCTTGTATTTTTACCGTGAAATTACTAGAAAGGGTTAATCCCCCTCAACAGCACTGGGAATAGCCAAGTGTTGTGCTAGTTAGCTAAACTCTTCCAGGAAGAGCCAAGAGAAAAACTCCTTCCTTGAATCATTTTAAAATGGGATTGGACAAAACTCTTGGCAAATCGTTTCCAAGCACCTTCTAGCAGAGGAGAGACAGACAAAATGTAATAAACTACATAATTAAAAAGCCAGGATGCAGGGTGCAATGCTGCAGGCATGAGGAGTTGGGAGCGTGCTCTACCTTTTAGCAGTGCAGAAATAATTCACCTCCACAATGTGTGTCCGTTCTCACTGATGCTGCTGAGAATCTCTGGAGAAGGTTGCATTGTGGTTTGTTTGGCTTTCTCCAATTTAATAAATTGTCAGGTTTCTTAGATTCTTCCTTTCAGCAAGGGAATTATGCAGACAGTTAGCCTTTGAAACAAAACCACATGCATTAATATGGAGAAACATGCATTAATATGGAGAAACAAAACAAAGAAACTTTTGTGCCCACTGCCTGAGTCCAATCTCCTTTTGTTACTGTTCTCCAGGTACCGAAGGATTTTGTCTAACAACTGCACAGATGGCCTGAGGGAGAGGTACATGGCCAAGATGGAGAAATGCCCTGGAAAAGCACCTCGGGGACTGCACATCCTCACTACTGATGGAAAGCTGGTCACGGAGCAAGGACACAATGCCACCTTCATCATCCTTATGGAAGAGGTTTGTTAGTGGGCTCAAACCTTTCACTGTGTGGCAGGACTGGCTCCCTTTTCTTTCATCTGTCAGGCTGCTGAGAGGAAAATAGCTATCAAGTCCGGTCATGAAATGATGAACACTCCTAAATTTTAGGAGAATTCGTGAAAGAGGGCTTTATGTGAAACATACAAATCAATCATATTGGGTCAAGCCAAAGGAGTATTTGGCTGGTTATCTTGTCTACCAGCTTGTGCTGAAGAAAGCTGTACCTGGTCAAAAATACATTTCCCCACTACCTTCTTGCTGCCTCAGTGAACTGCAGTTTATGGAGTTTGTGAGGCAGAAGTGGTGTCTCTGCTTAATAATTCTGTTTCTGGAATGAAAAGATTTATCTGAAGCTTTACTGGGAAAGGTTAAGGAGAGTGGGGAACATTTTCAGACTTATGTGGAGTAGTAAGGGACGTTATTTTTTCAGTAGGAATTGAACCTCTTCAAACCACCTCTGAGTTCCTCAGCCCATATCTGTTTTATTTATAATGTGGTGCAATTCCCTACATAGCCAATAGTAGTGTGTTACCAGGCTGTGCTGGTGCCTGAAGCATCTGGTGATCTCTTTGAGTCAGGTACCCCTCTGTTTAGCAAACATGTATGGTGCAGCCTGTGTCACCAAAGCTTGTGGCTCAGTGGATGGTTAGATAGCTAAGGGAAGGCACTTGCTATGTATTCAGGCTGACAGGAGGGATTTTCAAATGATCTTATGCCTCTTCTGGTCTGTGATTTGATTTGATCTTTAGAGATATTTGTAGTGCACCACAAAAAACTCTGCCATGTTTGCAGCTGCTGCATTCCCCTGCTGGCTTTTGACTGTCCCTGGAAAGTGTCGTTGGAGGTCCAACAGTGATTTTCCCACAGTGTCTTTTGTTACATCTGTTTTCTGGTTAAAAAGAAGGGTCAACTCACAACCTCACTTCTAACATCGCTGAGTGTCTCAGGAGGGGCAGTGAGGAAGTGAGGTGGTGTTGGAGAACCACAAGTACGTTTTGTCATTTACTCTGTCCTATGTACTTTATTTTGGGACAGCTGGGAACCATACATGTCATGGTCACAAACATAAGAATAACAACACCAGAACAGACTAGATGACTATCTCCTAAGTATCCTACCTCTAACAACAAGTAACATTAGATCTTTAGGGAAAGCATATTAGAAACAGTGCAAGTCTAGTGTCCCTTTCCTTCCCAGTCCCCACAATAGCCTTTGCTGGCAACTAAAGACCTTCAAGAATACAAGAAGTTGTTGTAAGTCTGAGCATACTGCCATGGAGAAGTTTTTTCAAGTGATACCTTATTAGTATTTTTTTAAACACACACACTTCTATGAATTTAAATTCTTACACAGTACCTAAATGTTTCACTGGGACCACGCTAATGTGACAGGGCCTTTTTACATACTTCCTGAGAAGTTCATGCATGCTCTGCTTTTATACAAAGGGGATTTCTTGTCTACCTGGGTGATTCTTTTATACTCTGCAGACTTGACACAGTAAGACAATTTGTATAGACACTGTGAGTGGGAGTTCAGAAAAGAACAGGCGTAATCTAAAAATTAGGAATCTAGTAGTAATTTATTAGGGAACTCAAGCAGAACTGCTGCATACAAAGAATGATAAACAGATGGGCAATAAGGCAGCAGTCAAGGTAGCTGAAGAGTAGAGTCTTTACAAGGCTTTAGAGATTGAAGAGGCAGCTGAATAAATATGTGAGGGCGTACACTCTGTGTCCTTTGTTGAAAACTAAGGATGGTTAGAAAAACATTTCATTGAAACAATTTTTTTTCTAAGGGAAGAGTATTTTCAAGAACACTTTGTGGGTCTTTTTGGGTGAACAGCTTATTCCACAGAGAGTTCTGTGTTGTGTTTGTTTCTTAAAAGAATAGATATTTTAAGATGAAAAAAATAAAGAACACTGAGATTTCAGACAAAAGCATTCCTGCCTTTCAATGAGAAACAAATTGTCAAAGTATTCCTTATTAGTTTGAAAAAATAATTTCCGTAGAAGTCCTAATTATTACAGACCCTGCTGTCATGCAGATTCATGCCTGCCTCCCTCCACCTTCTTTGCTCAGTCTGTTTCCTGGTGGGTTTTTTTGGACCTGTGCCTAGACTCACTTTCTGAGCTGAATAGCAGTCTGAGAAGCCCTCCTGCAGATACATCTGTGTGGTCTCCATTCAGCCTTCCTACTGTTTCAGACTAACCCTGATCAGCAACTTTGTGATTAGCCATCAATTCCTTTCTACCTTCGAGTAGGTATTTGATATATTGATATGACTGACCTTTATGCTCTCCAATGATAAATCGCAACTTTATCATAGTTAATTGAAAACAAAACTTCTCAGAATTTATAGATTTAACTTTAAAGACTATTGATCACACTGGTAATTCAGAATATGTCTGTGGTGATGAAAACGGCCTAAGAAACGCAGAATGACTGATGATTTTGCTGTGTTTTAAGAAATAAGAGCCTGGACTGTGATTTGGACTGCGATTTGGACTGCATATACATGCCAAGGAAGATGAGGTGATAAGAGCCTTTTAATCCAAGTTTGACTTTGACCAGAAAGAAATAACAGACTGCCAAATTACTGTTTTTTGGAGTTGTGTCCTTGACCAGATGTACAAACCTGGTTTTATATCTGATCTTTTCTGTGCATCCTCAGCTGCCCTCTGAAGGGTATATAAAATCCCCTAGGGCCTCAATGTTGTTTATGTGGTACCTCCAGGTACTGAATTGTTCTGTTCCCTTGACTTCTGTTTATGCCATCTCTCAGCTTCTCTCTTTCAGTAATTGCAAGGTGATGGCAAGGCTTTGTAGCAGGGTTGTAATTTTAAGAGAGCTGAGAAGGCAAGCAGTGATTATTCAAAGAACAAGCCTGAGCAAGTATTGGCACTCTGTACCTTTGTTAGAAGATTGCTAAACTGTTTTATCCAAACAATTTGGATACACAGACACTCCCTGCCCCAAGCATACGCTGGATGAAATGTTGCCTTTCTGAAGTGAGTGGGAGTTTGGCTTTTAACATCAGAAGGCCAAAATATTAACCACTGTTCTTACAAACTTTATTGTTAGCAAAGTTTTTGTCATTTTGATAATGTGGTTTCCAGGCAGGAACAGTTTCCCAGGCTAGTCATGATAGAGAGATGACTTTGAAGGGCTGTTGCATGGCAATACTCCTCTCTACTCATTCCACTACCCTTTGCCTGCTCACTGATTTCAGTGTGCAGAGCTCCAATCTTTGTGTCAGCCCGTAGCTCATTCCCTTCTGGTAGTTTAGAGGGCTTAAAGTAATAAAACTTTTGAATATATATAAAAAGCAAAGATTTTTTTTTCTATTTGAAATGCTTATACTTCATTTCTATTTTAATTTATATTCATAAACTCCAGCATATCTGACATCGTCTGTGGGGTTAGCACACTTATTTTAGTATTTTATATACTGGTTACAGAGGTCTGAAAGGAGAAAGAAAATATTATTAGTGTGATGGGCAGGAGTTGCACTGAACTCTCATAATTTAGTAGAAAGATCATCTGCTACTGTTTAGTCAAGAAAAATCTGATCCTGCTTCTCCTCTTCAAACCTTCTCATTTCAGATGGAATCATACTGGAGAAGCAAGGAGGAAAGAGAATTGTAAGGCATGAGAGAGGAACTGCCATGAAGGCTGCAAAAGATTTCAGCCTGAGGTCACCAGTGATGAATCCATCCCAGATCAAATTTTTATCGTCTATTCTGGGCTGCATAGGGAATAGCGTGGCTAGTAGGTCGAGGGAGGTCATTCTCCCCCTCCACTCTGCACTGGTGAGGCCACAACTGGAATACTGCATCCAGTTCTGGGCTCCTCAGATCAAGAGGGACATGGAGCTACTGGAGAGAATCCAGCAAAGGGCAACAAAGATGATTCAAGGATTGGAGCATCTCCCTTATGAGGAAAGGCTGAGAGAGCTGGGACTCTTTAGCCTGGAGAAGAGAAGGCTGAGGGGAGACCTTGTTAATGCTTCCAAGTCTCTAAAGGGTGGGTTGAAGGAGGATGGAGCCAGACTTTTTCCAGTGGTTGCCAGTGAGAGGACGAGGGGTAATGGGCATAAATTGGAACATAGGAGATTCCAGTCAAATATGAGAAAGAACTGCTTCACGGTGAGGGTGACAGAGCCCTGGCACAGGCTGCCCAGAGAGGTTGTGGAGTCCCCCTCTTTGGAGATTTTCAAGACCCACTTGGATGCAGTCCTGAGGGACATGCTCTAGCTATGGGCAATCCTGCTTCAGCAGGGGAGTTGGACTAGATGATCTCTACAGTCCCTTCCAACTCTAAAAAAATTCAGTGTCTTCCATATGAGATGAACTTGTGGTCCTAGTACATTCCCTTGAGAAGTGGGTTTGAAAGGTTTAACAAGCTCTATCAAATAACTGAATATCCCAAGATTTTAATTTTGCCCCTGCTAGAGAATTTTTTAGAGTGACTTAAAAAACTCTCTGTCAAAAGGATATTATTGGCTACTCAATATTATAGATAGGGTTTAGTATCACTACCACTCTAGTCCTCTATGTTTTCTTTTTGTTTTATACCGTATTTTTAATGTCCTAGTAGGATAGAAGTGAAAATTGTGCCCTAATCAAGTCAATAGATAAGACTCCCCTGGCTTCTGTGGAATGGGAATGATGGAGCAAGGAAGAAGAGAGATCTAACATGTATAACCAGATATCCATGTTTCAATAACATGTAATCAAGATCATCTTGATTTTATGGGTGTCTACCTGAAGGCTCCAAGTATACACTTCATGCAAATTCATATCTGAAAAATACCTTTCCCACACACTGATTTGTTGATGCAGGCATAGCCTATGAGGAAGATGAAGTCCATGGGGCATGCTGTGGTCCTGATTATCTATACAGGGAACCTGCTTCATTGTATTCTGTGTTTTTGTCTGTGCTTCTAGATTTCCATCTAAAGGACAAGATCAGGTGTACTTTCAGGACTGGGACCAGTAACAGAACACAGTATCCTGACTCTGTCAGTACCATGATTGCCACTTCAACAGTCTTATGGCAACTGTCCAGAAGACATGAGTTTGGCCCATGAGTTTGGAGTCAGTAGGAGACAAGAAATGGGACCCATTGCCTTTCATGGGTTTCTGCAGGAGCCTTTCTTGTGCACCTTTAGTGTCAGTTGCTGATCCTTTGGATTAGAACAGCTGTGAGCGATTTGATTCTGATTTAAGGACTTCTTTTTCCATGTTTCAGCCAATATTCTGTCTTTATCCTGACTGTTCTGGGATGATAATAAGTCATGATTTTATGCATCTATGCTATGTATGAACGTCTTTGGACCGTATGGAAAATCACCGATGGATTTTCATACTTCTAGACTACTTCTGATGTAGGTTCATAGTCAGAATTTAGACTCCAAGGCACGTGTTTTGCTACACACATATAAACTTGAAAACCACTGCTCAGAGGAAATATGGTGCTGTCAGCTGCAAAATTTTTGGGGACTGTCACAGATGTCGTTGTCCGAGGAAATCTTATCCCTTTGTCCAATCTGCACAGTTGTGCTAGAATGCCATGGTTTATTTTGTGCAATACCTGACCAAGCAGCTTTGATAAAATCTGTGAGTTCAGTGGTCTTTTTCAGTTCAGCCCAGTGGATGTAGACCCTGCAGGATTTGAGTTGGCTGTGAAGGGATTGGAGGAACATCAGAACTGGCTGTGAGTTACATAGTTGTTTCCTTCCCTTAGATTGCTCAGTACTGGAGAATTGTGTGTTAGCTTTGATCTGGACCCTGTGCATTTACAGTTATAATGGGGTTTATGAGATGGACAGGAAATATTTCTGACTTTCCTGCTCGAAAAAAAAAACAAAACCAAAAAAACCCACCAAACCCCAAACCACCTACCTTTAGAGGCAAAGATTTTTTTATATTTGTTTGGGGTTTTTTACTCTTATCCTCAATATATTGATTGATTGATATTGATATATATATAATATATATCAATCAATCTGATTGATTTCAGTTTTGGACTAGGATCGTCTCCAAAAGTTAGTGATGTCTTCTTCAGCCATAGTGAATACAGTGGAAATCTTTCATGAAAGGAAATTACAGCACATCTGATATATATACACAGAAAGTTACAGAGATTTAATCTGAGGTGTAGTTTTACTTCAGTTTAGTGAAATCACTGCAGTGGACTTTAGCTCTGTTTGAATTAGCCTTGTTTTGTGTTATTTTAGTCAGCTGGGGACAAGTATAAAGTAAGGCTCCAAGAAACTGAAATAACAGACACTTCTGCAGTTCAACTACGTGAAATTCACGTGAACGTGAAGTTCAAAGCATGAATTAAATTCAAACACTGCAGCTGCTGCCTCTAGACAATACCTGCAATGTTGGAATTGCTTGTCTGTTGTTCCCTCCTTCATTTAATAGCTGTCATTGTCTAATCCTAGAAGGGATTTTCTCATCATCTACTTCATTCTCCTGTGTATACAGGACCTATCTCTGTGTTGACTGACAAAAACTGTCAGTCCTCATTATAGGAGTCAACCTGTATAAATTCAGCCATCATGAAGTTACATGTCTACCTGAAACTAGTTATCTAGGCTCTCTATCATGAGGGCACAGGGATGGATATTTGCAGAAGATGATTCATGGCATCTGTCTCAGTTATCTTATGGTGGGATGTTCACCTGTCTCATCTTAGGATGAGATGTGTTGGTCTCTTGCTGTCTTTCTTCCTCTCTCTTTCATTGAATATACCAAAAGCCTGGAAAATTAGCTTATGCTAGATTAAAGGATCTCAGTGATCCAATAAATCTGTCGTGGTTTCAGCCGAAATCACTACAACCAGACTGACAGATGGCCCTCCCCCCCCCACCAAAACGAGAGGAGAGGAAGAGATAAGGAGATACAAAAGTTTAGAATGAACTAAACTACTTCAATGAAGAATTAATATTTTTTAAAAAAAGAAGAAAATAATTAAATGGATACAATATATACAAAACCATATCAAGCTTCCAGGATGACAGTCCTGTCACTGGCAGGCACTGGGAAAGTCCCAGAATAGACTCAGTAATGGATGGGAACTGAATTCCAGCTCTGGAGTCAGGAACATATGGATCAGGATCAAAGGCAGATGAACAGACAGAGTCCTCTTTGGACGTCGGCCTCCACAGGAAGAGAATTGACCCTTTGATCCCTCAGCTTTTATACTGAGCATGGGGCAGATGAGATGGAATACCCCAGTTGGTCAGGTTTGGGTCATCTGTATTGTCCATTCCTCACCACAGGTGTGACCGCTCTACGACCCCCCTTTTCCGTTTCCGACCCTCTAAGGTCCCTGCAAAAACAGTCCCACGAATGGGTTTGCCTTTGCCTGAGGCAGGAAAAACCCATACAGTTTCCCTAGCATATTTCTTTCATGCACCACAGGGATTTTATCCCCTTTTAGGGTCTGATTGAGCAGGACCTCCTTGATTGATGGATCCCCTGGTATTTACTAACCACGTCGCTTGCACGAAATGCTTGTCCCAATTTTTGAACGACCTACCACCCAACGCTTTCAGGGTAGTTTTTAACAATCCATTATATCGTTCAATTTTTCCAGAGGCTGGTGCATGATAGGGA
>BJBW01017777.1:40343-54489 GCA_004320125.1 Scolopax mira | reverse complement strand
CAGCAGCTCTGTTGTCTCGGGTACTCCTCCGGTGACCACGGGGTACAGCTCCTGCAGGGCAAACACGAGCCTTACAGTTATTTAGGTTGAAAGCAACTATATCAAAGGCAGCAGCTCTGCATGGGCAGACTCGCTTATGAGCTACATTAGGATCTGGACAAAGGATGGCTGTTACACAGACAAGCTCTGCTCCTTCCCCTGAAATGAGGTTTCACCTGCAGTATTGTGCCACATGAACTAAACGAAATGGAAGTTGGGGCCAGGACCGAGTCAGGCTGTGGAATCCACTCCCACATATTAAGATCAAGAGCACGTATCACTGCCAGACTCTCCTGAGGGCTGTCTCCTTCCTCAGCTCTCAACCCTTGCTTACAGAAAGCACTACCTGCCTAGAGGAAACTGCACAGTGGGGCCCTGCTGTCAGAACAACAGTTCAATGGATGTCAGAACTGACAAATAAGTAGAGGAAAAACATTTCTCTCTACAAGCACAGTTCAAAAGGACACGAAAACCCGGGACATATTGCTACTGAGCAAATGGCACCCAATTCTCAGGAAGAGCCAGGCACAGCCAGCATCCAACGCAAACTTGTGCTTACCCAGAGGCAACCCCAGAAGTGACCAAGAGCAATTATTGCAGTGAGAATTACACACACACCTTGTGAATGTCATAAAAGCTGTCATGTTGCAGCAACCTTATGTAGGCACATTAAATTACACAAACTCAAGAGGAATATGTCAAAGTGTCTCTGTACTCTAAGAGCAATTCAACCATTTCTATATATCCTGCTTATGATCATTTGGAGAGAATGGACAACTGATCTGACTCTAATCTACAGGAGCCACTCAAAAGCATGACAGATATCTCCTCGAGACAATTAAGCCAGGCATGGGGCCACACTCACCCGGTCAAGGTACTGGGGGAGGAGATCAGCCACCAGCCGAGCCGTGTTCTCGCTGATCTCTGATGGCTTCACCACCACGGCATTACCTACAACACAAATGCAGCACGGACACTGAGCCCTTGTGCTTCTCTCCTGCCTCCTGCAGCATCTGCCCAAGGCCCCAGGAAGGACAAGGGCTGTGGTGGGTCCCCACCTGCTGCAATGGCCCCGATCAAAGGCTGCATGACCAGGACAAAGGGGTAGTTCCAGGCCCCGATGATCAGCACCACCCCCAGCGGCTCGGGGCAGACGTAGGCCTCATCCCGCATTGTCAGTAGGTTCTTCTTCACAGGCTGTGGGGCTGCCCAGGATGGCAGCTTGTCCATGGTCAGTGCCAGCTCTCCCAGCACACCCAGGATCTCATGGCTGTATGCATTGTGCCCACTCTGCAATGACAGAGAACTTGGGGAGAGGATGGCAAAGCATCCAGGAAAGCAAGGTAAATTCCGCTGGCTTGGAGTGCCTGCCAGGGCAGTTACTGGTGGTGCTGCCCCAAAGGATCCCTGAGAAAAGACACTCACGCCTGGGTGCATAGGGCTCAGTGTGCAGCAGAAGCCAAAACCTGATATCCAGGATCTGCCTTCGCTGCCCTGCCTCAAACTAGCTCCTTCTTAGAAACGGTGGCAGCAAACCTTGGCAAGCTACAGTGAGGGCTGGGACCATGGGAGGCACCTTCTTGGTTGACCACTGCCCATGCATAGGAGAAACCCCCCGACCCAGACCTTGTGCAGATCTGCCTTGATGGCTGCCAGGATCTCCTTCTCCTTCTCCTGCACCATCCGCTCCAGGGCCTTCAGCTGCTGCAGCCGGAACTCCAGCGAGCGGCACCGGCCCGAGTTGAAGGCGGCTCTTGCCCGGCTGACGACCTGCTGCATCTTCTCCATGGCTGCTCAGTGCTGCTGGGAGAGAGTGGCAGGACCCAGCTCACTGCAGGGCCTCCCTCCTTCGTGACTTGAATCATAGAATCACTTAGGTTGGAAAAGACCCTTGGCATCATCAAGTCCAAACATCTACCCTACTCCACCAAATTCTCCCCTACACCGTATCTCCCAACACCACATCTAAATGACCCTTAAATACATCTAAGGATGGTGACTCAACCCCCTCCCTGGCCAGTCTATTCCCATGCTCGATCACTCGTTCTGTGAAAAATTCTTTCCTAATGTTCAGTTTAAATCTATCCTGTTGTAGCTCGAAGCCCTTCCCTCTCGTTCTATCACTAATTACCTGGGAGAAGAGACCCGCAGGCCTTGGGCACCCTCTCAAGCCACCAGCTGCCATCCCACCTCCCCCCCTGGAGGGCTGATAGCCGCTACCCTTCGGTCCTAATTCCACCGTAACTTTCCGAAATCTTAAGCAATTTATGATTTAGGAAACGCCTGAAAAGGAACACCGGGAGCAAACGTCGGCCCAACAGCACGGGAGACCCGCAGGAGACGGAAGGGCAAGGGCGGGGGTGAAAGGGGGCAACCTTTCCCCGCAAGCCTAGCACCGAGCACCACGCACCAAGGCCACGGCGACCTCCGAGGAACCGCAGCGACCAGGGCTGAGGTGGCCGCCCCCCGCCGGGAAGGGCCCCGCCGCCCCCCGCCGCGAAGGGCCCCGCCGCCCCCCGCCGCTCGCCTCAGCCGCTTCCGCCTTCCGCTCGCGTGACGGCACCGCCCTCTCCCACCCCGCTCTCCTTTTCTCCCCCCCCCGCCAGGCGGAATGGGACAGGCCGCGGGGCCTCCCCCCTCCCCTTCATCCCCCCCGGGCGGGAGCGGAATGGAAGCGGCCGGCCCGGTGCGGCGGCCCCGGTGGGAGCGGCGGGGACTGGAGGGATGCGGGGGGCTCGGGAAGAGGAGAGAGAGGAGAGAGAGAAAGAGCAGAGCGGGACGAAGAAGGCGAGGCGGGCTCGGTCGGTACCGTGATTCGCGCTATCCGGAATGGCGCCTTCGCCACCTCCTCCTCCTCCTCCCGCCGCCGGCTGGAAGGGGCTGCCGGTCCCGCCGTGGGTTCCCCCGCGGGAGCTGCCCTGGGTCTGGCACCCAGCGGAACCCGGCCGGGTTGTGAAACGGTGGCGGAGAGCCGCGTCGGGGAAGAGCTGGGGGAGGGAGGGGGGACAAAGTCCCGGCTCGGGGCTCCTTATCGGAGGAGGGCAAATGCCACCGGGAGCTCCGGCCCCTCGGTTTTTCCCCGGCACGAACTCACCGAACGCCTCGTCTTTTGGCCGGCAAAAGGGAAAGGCGGTGCCCGACCAGCAGCTTCCCGCGGCACTGGGAGGGAGAGACTGGGAAAACTGGGCAACGAATGCCAAAAACGCAGGTGGTGTTTTGTAGGAGGCAACGCAAGCGCTGGGAAGAACCGTACCGGGACAGTGGAATTAACCTTGATAGAGCCCCAGCGTGGGAAACAAGCCAAAAAGCAGCAGGGAAGGGAGCTGAGACAAGGCAGCTGAGACAAGGCTGGGCTCATTCCTATTAAAAATAGTCCTGCCCCAACTTGTTCTAAGAAACGCAAAGGGGATTATTTGAAAATTACTCCCTATTTGTGACCTTACAAGGGCCCGTACATTTATTGCTAACGCTCCTCAGCCAAAAGGATGCCCATCTAAAGCCCTGCCCATCACACTTCTGTGACACACACGGGGCTGGCAGCCAAGTGCTCGTGCCCAGGAGATGAGCAGCACACTTTCCCCCCAAATTTACGACATTTCCCCAGATCAGCCACGGCTCCCCCCTAGACACAAACCCTGGCTTTCCTAAACTCTGTTGGCTTTAGTGACAACTCCTGGGCTGCGGCTGAGCATTTCACAAGTTATTGCACAAATCTCAGCAGTGAACAGTCTGCTGTGCAAAAGAATGGCTGCCAATACTCGTGGGCAGGTGGCAACCTGTGAGAGAAAAACAGGCTGGGCTTGCCAGAGCCCTTGCACTGCCATACGTGAAAAAGAGCCCTGTTTGTAGTCAAGGAGAAGTGGGGATTTTCCTGGCAGGAGCATTACTTGATGCAAACACACTGTCCTTGATCCTGTTCGCATCGCTCAGGCAGGGCAGGCTGGAGCTCCGTCCAGGCACCGCGCTGTCTGAAGGTCCAAGGGAAATTAGATAAGGAGTTAATGCTACGCCAATCAAGAGTAAAAAATCTTTCAGCTGTCAGTGTGGAGCACTGCATTGTGCCTGGGGAAACGGTGCTGCAGTGCATCCTCTGCAGGCAGCAACCACCAAGGGATGTCTGCAGGAGCAGGGAAATGTTACTTACCTGTGTTTTCCAGAGCGGCCATTCTCCAGAGCCTGTAGAATTCTCACCCTTTCGCCTGAGGATTTTTTGTGCCACAGCAGTGCCGTTTGTGCTTGGCGTCACACGCAGGAGGCAAACATCCCAGTTCATCCCAGTGGCCAGCTGGCTGGGACCGTGCCACGCTTTCGCAGAAACCTGGTCTTAAGAGTCCTCGGTTTTCGCAGAAATGAGACAGCAGCAGTAGGCTGCATCCTGGGAAACGGTCCCTTTCAGTCCTCGTCAGGGACATCTTTTAGCCAATTATGGACAGGAGACAAGGCTGAGGGCGTTTTAAGCGTTGCAAAATATCACTTGAGTCTCCCTGGAGCGGCTGGGCGAGACACGTGGATTTCAGGGAAGCGTGGGATCTCGAGTGAGATGGAAGAATTACCCCCCCCAGCACCCGGTGAAACGCATGGTCTGCGGCACGCTCCCCACGCCTGGGAGCTGACAGGATTTTCTATTTTTATTCAGTCACTAAGAAACAATGAAGGGAACTATTTATGGGGAAAGTAACTGAACTCCAGAGGAACTGGGAGGTAAGCAGTGCTGGGGGTGCTCCAAGCCCCAGGGCCAGACTTGCAGCAGCAAGAGATGCTGAGCTTGAGACTCCCCTCTCCCCTCTGTTCCCCACAGCCCCTTGCAGTCCATCATAGTGAGGCACCAGTGAACCAGTTCCTGCCCTGCCGTTCCTTGCCCTGCTCACAAAAGCATCCATCCAGCAAGGAGGACTTTGGTTTAGAAGATAAGCTGTGCAGTGTTTGGTTTCAAGAGTCCACCAAATAGCACAGCTGATCAATAAGTGTTTCTTTAGCTCACACACCACGCTCCCAAAACTTACAAGTTTTTAGCTAGGCTGACAGTCCTCAATTTCTGCTGAAATGTCTGCCTAGTCTTGAGTTCTAAGTGTTTTCTACAAGTCGCACAGCCCAGCCAGCAGCACAAGATGGGCAGACACAGAAGCCCAAACAGCACTCAATCATAAAAGTGGGTACAGAAGATTAACAACTGGGAGAGATTTAAAAAAAAAAACCCTACAGGAATAAATGCAACTCAGTTCATTTATGGCATCACTTGTTTTGAAAGCTGTGGCTGATCTCACATTTGCAAGAACAAGATACTGCGTAGCACTGAGCCCTGGTCTGTGGGCTGCATTGTAGACATAGCTGGGGCCATGGAAAATGTGCAAGGGACACAAAGAGACAATGAAAGTGATTGGCACAAGGACTGCCACAAGACTCAACAGCACCACTGGCATTTAGTTTGCTTTCAGCTCAAGAGGAGGGGGGTAGCTTGCCACAGACAAAAGCCTATTGAAAAGGTGTTTATCCCAAGCAGCAGTGCCAAGACTTAGTTAGACCAGGCTCCAACTGACTTAAAGACCTTAAGAGAGAGAGGTTACTGAGCTCTTACTTCCCTCATCCGCAGAAAGGAGGAGCTGCAGGGCCACAAGCTCAGGTTGGACAGGGAAGTTCAGCATAAAAGGAAATTTGCTTGAAGACTTAAAAGCACCCTAGAGAGTCAAAAAAACCAATGGCAAGCAGAGATCTGAGCAGAAAAAAGTCAAAAGATAATAAAAAAAAGCCACAAAAAATTAGGAGAGGAAGTGTGAGTAAAAAAAGGAGGCAGGTCACAAGCTAAGCTATTGGAATTTCAAAGGCCCAAGCAGCTTTGAAAGCAGCAGTACCCACCTTTACTCACTCTAGATGGAAAAAATGCAAGCTTTCCTTTTTGGGGCAGCTGGGCTGTGTGCTGCACAGTGTTGTGGCAGCAGTAGATCACAACAACAGCCACTGTACCCAGAGGTGACAATGGTAATGCCACCTTGATGTTGCTGTAGGAGACAGCAGTAAGAACTATGCAGAACCTCACAGTCCCAGGCACAACTCACACCTCTCAACTGAAAAATGCCTCTCAGAGTATCTCGTCGTATCTTAGTCGCGAGTTAAATGAACAAGATTCCATCTTCTCTTATCAGAGGATGGGCTCAGAGTTCAACTTCTTATAAATATATCAGCAAACGTCAGAATCAAAATGTGGTTTTGATTCCTCAGTTGACATTACATGCTATGGAGAAAGAACAGAACACAGTGCTCTTGGGTACACGCTAGAGAGCTGAACTAGAAAAGCAGCACATCAAATACCTCCTTTCAAGTTCTATCTTTCAAAAGGCTGAACAAGTTAAAAAAAAAAAAAGTATTTGGTAGAAACAAGCACCTGCTGTTTGGCGCAGAGAGCTGAAGACAGAGGACAGCTTCAGGATCTTTGTGGAATGATTTTATGCAGAAAGACAGGCCTTGAACATTGGTCGTCTCCTCTTGAAAAGAGCAAACAAGAATAGCCCTTTTCTTCTCCTCCTGTTTGTGCAGCTGTAGTCTTGCTGGCAAGAGTGGAAGGAGAATGAGCATGAACCCTGAGGAAAAAAAACACAACAAAAACCAGTGAGTTCCTGGGAAAAGCAGCCTATCTCCTAGACTCGTGTACTAAGGCTTCCGCTTTGTTCCTCGATTTGTGTTCGGACATGACATATCATTAGCATTCCCTGCTCTCTCCTTCCTCATCCTCTTTCATTGTGACGTGCCAGTCACAAGCGTAGGGGTTTCTTTTAAAGAATAAATCGGGAAAAATTTGATAGTACAACTAAGAAATGCAACAGCCACATACCAGCCAGCACAGCACAGCACACCTCAGCTGGGGAGAAGATATTAGCTACAAGGGGGACAAAACCTGTTTTTCCATAAAGTTTGGGTAGAAATTGTAATGTACTGCCAATTTCTGTCAATTAGCTCTGTATATGCTGTTCTGGCAGCCCAGACAGCTCCTCTTTCTGGAGGCAACAAATAAGCACCTTGTTGAAGAACATACAGCTGTTACCCAGAAACCTACTTCACATATTTGTTTTCAAATCCAAGTTAAAAAAAAAATAATTAAAAAAAAAACTAAGTAGGGTAAATTGTTTTCCTTAAATAAGTGAAAATAAACTCGGGGACACTTTGTGCTAGAGCTACCTGGAGATAACCAACTCAGTTGAGTTGCCCCATCCTGCCCTGGTGGCACGTCCAGCTGCTGAGATGAGCACCTCTTGACCCCAGCAGAGAACGTTGAGCAACTTGTTTCACCAGCCAAATGCAGACCATTTCTTTGAAGTTAACACCGTTGGCTTTTGGTTACAGAGACACAGAAACTCACTTTTACCATAGAAACACTTTGAGTGTCAGTATTTATTTTTACCTTAATATACATTTATACAGGCCATAATAAAAAGGCTATTACGCAACAGTTCAGTGAGTTATTACCTAGTTTCAAGAATAATGCATGCAATTACAAAGGAGAGGTAGAAACACCGTATTAAAGACCTAAAAATACAAACATTATATAAACAAACACTCTCAAATTAACTGTTGGAATTTCATACAGATAAATAAGGTAAAAAGTACATTACTCTGTCAAAGTAAAAGGAAACACATGGTTATCCGAACACTGAAACAGTATTTTGATGTGTAAGCCCTGTACAACTTTGTCAAATAGTTCAGACCACTGTGTTTAAGAGGATTAAAATGATTTTGTCCTGGAGAATGGTTTATTCAAGTATTCAAGCAGTTGAGTAACAAAAAAAAGTCCCCAAAATAAAGTATAGGAACCATTTCCAGAGAAGCTGATCTGCCTAAATACTTTGCAAATCGGTGTCCTGGTGATCTCACGGGATGCTTGAAATGATAATGCCTATAAGGCTAAATGAAGCTTCCCACCTCTCCCCCTAAATGCACACAAAATAATCCTGATTTTTCACACACTGTATGTAGATATTCTACATCAACTTATCAGCATCTCAAACCCCAACATTATTTTCCGGGTTTGTATGGTTCCTTGTGCAGAACCTTTCAGCTTACAGTATTTATTGTAATACTGCCCAAGAAACAAACTACAGAGAACTGTCATTACACCCCTAGAGACTGCAGGCATTAATGCACGTATCGCATGCACAACAAAAGATGCAATCGAATCTATATAAAAAGCAAACAACCAGCAACTCAACATCACTATTACTGAGAGAGTCCAGAGCAGTAGTTACTCAAGTATTAGACAAATAGGTATAAAATGGAAAGGTTCACATGAATACAAGTTTTTACAGTTTGTTTGAAAGTCTTCTAGAAGCTACATTTGAAATTCTGAAAAGAATTTTATGTACACTGAAATGAAATTCAGCCAAGTCCATTGTGCCTTCTTTCTCTATTTTTTTTATATAGTTCTTCAAAAATGAATATACAGTTGCTTTAGTAAATTAGTGCAAAATAAAATATTTTGGAAGAAGATCATCAAATTGTATCCACATCAGCTGAAGACCCACTGGGGGTTTTGCACAGATGGAGCACAATTTCTTCCATTATCATCTCTCCCCCGTGCCAAAGAGTTTTTTCTTGCCATCCCTTCATATGACAAGCTGAGCCATGTTTATAACATGTGAGCTCTGACATGAGCCAGCTCAGCCCTGAAAGCTTCAAACAGCACTTGCACATGGTTAGGGTTTCCCCAAATTCACTCTGCCACATTTTACTGACAACTTAAAATATTTTTTCCGTGAACTTCTGAGGGAATCTTCTAAGGGAAATGTCTTTTTGTACCTGATGCAGAAGGATCCACTCTCTATAAACCTCATGAGGAAAAAAACACCCTGATCATTCAAGTCAAAGCACACGTACAAGGATCAGTTTGAAATGTGAAGAGAGATTCTTTTAAATTCTGTTGTTAGGAAGAAAAAGGAGCTGCTGGATTGGTAAGGCAAGTGTACTTTTGGAATTTCTCCTCTTTGAATATGCTGCTGTTTCTTTGGTAGTCACCACAGAAATGTAAGAATCATCTTCCACATGGGGCAGAACAAGGACAACAATTAAGCTGTAGTGAAAAAAGTGCAGTATCACTGATGTGGTCCCTTATGTTCACACCATCTGGTCCTCAGGATATTCCTACTGCTCATATACAGCCACTGTGCTATAGCAAAGTGCAGAAAGCCTTCGCTCGATGCTAGATTTATCTGAAAACAGAGAGAGGTAAAACAGGTGAGGACTTCAGTATAATTTTACAATGCATTAATCATAAAATCATAGAATGGTTTGGGTTGGAAGGGATGTTAAAGATCATCTTGTTCCAATCCCCCTGCCACAGGCAGGGACACCACCCACTACACCAGGTTAATTCCATGTAATTTTCAGTATTGTCATTATTCAACATAAACTTACATTTGTGTACATTTTCTATATCTGCAGGATCTTGCAGGATTTTAGTCAGTCCTTCCAGCAGCAAGGCTGCTTTGTGATATCGATATGTAATATCTTCAGTTTGCTGAAACATCTCATCCAGAGCTGCTGACTGAACCTAGAATCATTCAGGGGATTCAGTTACATGAACTGCATTAGGCAAGTAATGAAATGAAAAATTCAAAATTAATGATATAAAAGTGTGATTAAGAAACTGGTTTTGACCCTTAATTTAGTTGATCTGGTTTTATAACTGTAAGCAACAAAAAGTCTGAGAGAATACAGTGCCTGTGCTGCATTAACTGAGGATATTCTGCACATATAAGCTATAAAAGCACTTCTTTTATCTTTTGTATTTACATGTGTTACAACAACATATGAATAAATATGCCTGTTCTTAAACCTACAATCTCTTGTAAAGACAAATTAATTGTGCATGACTACACTATTACGAGGGCTAAACAGAGTATTTGCCAGCATCTTGTGTGACATCTACATTAAAAAGACTTCCTTCTCATCAAAAAAGTCGTTAAGTTTCCTGAATGGTTACTCCATCTGCTCCATAGCAGACAAAATTTATCAATTGCATGAAGATGCTTCCATATATTTGCTAATATTTTTGCTTTGGGTGGACAAGCTGATGTTCCTCCAATTGAAGTGGCAGGCTGATGAAGCTACTTCTGTTGCTCCTATGCTTTAGTAAGCGTTACTGGATGAGACTTTGGTGCCCAGGGCTGCGTGGCTTTGGAATTTATTTCCCTATGTTTATGTACCAAATGTGCTGATGTAGGGGAAACATCCCTGAGGAACAGCATCTGCCAGGAACTTTAGCCACAGTTAAGGCAGGGCAGGAAAGAGAATGAAAAACTAACAAAAATACCATGAACAGAATTCCGGTAACACACATTCTGTTTTCTGGTTATTTAGAAGAGATAGGAATCAATTTCTTCAAGGCAAGGAAGCAATTCATCTCAATGTCCTATCGTTTAGTGAAAGGAGTGACTTACCATTTCTACAGCACAGCTGTAGATCAGTTTCTCTGCAGTTACACTGTTGATTTCATCAATGAACCTCTGCTTGTCCGAAAAGAAACGGTTCAACTTTTCTGTCAATTTCTTGCACATGCCGATACAGAATTTGTATCTCTCGTTGAGGTTTTTCACAACTGGAAAAAAGTTAGAAATTATAAACAAACAGACAAACCAACCCCAACCAAACAAGACAAAACCAAACCGAAAAAGCCACCACACTACCAAAACACCCCACACAAACAAACAATATAACCTAAGTTTAGTTTTTCACAGCATTAGCAAACTCTACTTAAAGTTGTGCTTTTAATGTTTACTTACTCTGACACTTCTGTGAATTAAGTGTATATATATATATATTAAAAAAATCCATTTCAAGTTAATAATGGCCCATCTCTTAACAGTTTCTACCTGTATCTTTGTTTACTCTCAGAATTGTGCAACTGTATACATCTACAATTCTCTTGTACAGAAGAAAACAAACAAATGTTGCAACTTCAGCTTTTTGGTGATGTATCAGCAAAGAAAATTCACAAACAAGCAAACTGCACCTACCTTGCTTAACAGCAGTGGATGGGTTCAGTTTCCCCGATTTGACCTGTGCTTTGGCAAGATGCAGAGAAGATGCAAGCAACTGGGCAGCTTTCATGTACAACACCAGCTGCTCTACTTGTCTAGGGAGGGGAGGGGGAAAAAAAAAAGGCAGTTATGTATTAAAACAACTTTCTTGAACACTTTCAAGCCATAGGCAGACACCACTTTTTATTCACAACCCTAGGCAGGATCCGGCAGCAGCAGCAAAGGAAGACAGATGTTTAAAATGCAGCTCCACCCCTCCCTTCCCTTCACAAACACTGTGTCACGGGTTGAGAGCACATCTGCTCGGCGGAGCTGCAGCAGCAAATACAAACTGCTTTAATGCAGACATTTTAAAAAGGAACACTTATTTGTGGGGACTAAGTGCCCCAGGTCAATGTCTTACCACAGGCGACTGGGTGTACTTTTCTCTTAGAGCTATTTCCTATGTCCCTGGAATTTTCAGTTGTGAAAAGCAAATACTTTGATGGGTATTTTTTTTGTGTTTGGTTTTTTTTTTTGGTGTTGTTTTTTTCAGGAAGAAGGTGGGAAGTGGAACTGCCCTTTCCCACCACTCCAAATTTGTTGTATTTCTCTTTGCTTTTGCTTTTGTATAAGGGCTGATTGTTCCCACTGAAAAAAACCCAAATTTGGACACTCCTTCCTGCTACCCAATCTCCACCTCAGTGCTACTGCTTCAGCCTGGTCCACAGGAACAGATGAGGGCTGAAAGAAACTGGTAAACGTATTTCCCAGGTTAGAACTGCACTGCTGCCCCTCGAGCCTGAACTCCTCACCACTCTCCCCAATTTGCATAGCAGTCCAGAAAACACTGTCCTTTTATTTGCCTGCTAGCAAACGTCTCTCTGTCCTTTGCTCTTTCTGATCTGTCTTCAGCTCTTAAAAACTTACTGCTATAAAAGATTCTCTACAGGAAAATAATCACTCCCAACAAAAAGAGCACAGTTTGAATGCGTTTTTGAAGTGTTCAATATTCACTAATTCTCTTGATACTGTTTGACCGCATACTTACCCCCATTCTTTGCTTAGCTGGCTGATCTGATCAACAACTATGCTCTCTTGGATTTGGTACAGTGACACTGCAGAAGTGCACAGGTCTGGGTTTCCTCCTCGTACTGCTGTCAGATCCAGAACACATTCTGTAAATGTCAGCATCATGTTTAGATGACGCAGTGTATCTGTATGTTCTCTCTGTCAGAGGGAAAGATGACAACAATTTAACCGTTATAAGCCCCACGGCAAACAAGTACACTTAAAACTCTTGCTAATCATTTGAGGATTTCTTGGTATGTCAATTTTATACAGAAATCACATTGTAGTAGAGCCAGCACTAGGGACTACAAAACCAAAGGGTCCAAACAGATCAACAGGTATTAACTTGTTCTCTCTTCATTAACGATTTCAAGATACACTAGCTTATACTTAAGTGTCTTTCAACAAAGCCAAGGGAATTGGGACATGGTGTTCTATGTTTGTTGAAACCTGAGCAACTAAAGGAATCACAAGTGGGACATATTACTTGTTATTATATTATCAGCAACCCCAAAGTATGCTCGGCACTTGTGTGAGAAGCCAGGAGGAACATTTGGCTTTTATTATATAACAGACTTGATACCTACAAGAGAACCCAGCTAAAGCTTCATACTTAGGTGCTTCACTCTAATTTACACTTAAGTCTAGAATTATTTTGTGTTAAAAGGCAGCTGTTGCCAAAGTTTACAATTTAAACTAAACAACTTCAATTGGAGCTAACAACTCACTGCTTCTTGGTGACTGAAACAGATGCTACATGCATAGTCTCTGCTCAAAAAAAGTCTTCAAAATTAATCAAACATATCTCAGCAATATTTATATTTTTTTTTCATTAGTAATGCAGGATTCAATACATTTTAAACTCTATCTGTGGGAAGAATACAGTGTACTGTCAAACATTCATATTCTAACATATAGATTCAGTCAATAGGGATCCAAACACCTTCCAGCAAGATGTGACTGAGAAAACAGAACAGCAATCTGTCTTGAGAAATTTACAGTCCAAGGATAGAATTCTGGTGAAAGACCACCCCAATTTGTGTTTTTAAAGTGTCACTCCTCCACACATTTAAAAAAAAAAAATAGGACACTCTTCCCACAAGTAGGATTTAATGTCATCCAGTGACTGTGAAGAAGCAGTTAAAAACAATGCCCAGAGGGACATTGCTACTGTCAGCACCCACACCCAGAGACTTGGCATTAAAACAGAGGCCTCTTTGGAAGACTCTGGTGAACAAAAGCAGTCATGTTCCTTTGGTTACCTATTCAAATACATGAAATGTCAGGAATAGCTACCAAAGAGAAGTCGGCAGCAATCAGTACAGGAATATTTTCAAAATCTTAACAAGGAATATGTGAGACAGTGAAGAGGAAACTATGAAGCGCACTGAGCAGTCCTGTTTTCACCATGTCTCTGTTTTAGCAGCATTATACATTATAAAACATTAAATTATTTTTTCTATACCTCCATTAAAGTTTCCTCAGGCAATTCGGGAGCTTCAAAAGTGATAAAGCCCTCTAAGCTGGGAGGCGAAGTACCATAAGGCATGTACTTCAGACTCGGAGCTGCCTCGGCTCCCGGAGGAGAAGAACCCATATAAATACCAGGAGGAGAGCCCATATATACACGGCCACTAGTAGAGCAGAGAGACCCTCCAGAACTGTTTGATCCAACTACAAGAAAAATAACACACATTCAGTCTAATAGGTTGTTCCATCTCGCAGCGCTGGGGCTGCAGATGATAGCAAATGATAAATCAGTAGTCATCACAGGTTCACTCTTGGGAGGCTCTCCTCATCCTTCCTTGCATCGCTCTGTAGAGAATGCAGAGGCTACACCGTAACGAACCGTGACAATTCGTAACACAGACTCTGGGAATTGGATGACAAGGATTCCAAGGCAGAGAGTCCAACTGTACAGACCAAAGGTTGTGCTATGGTTCACAAAAGCACACTGCTGCAGACTCCTGCTCATCCTGAGGGGATGAAGGCCTCTACCTTGACATCTCTGATAATCAGCAAAATAGCTGACA
>BJBW01017777.1:14223-40208 GCA_004320125.1 Scolopax mira | reverse complement strand
GGTTACTGACCCCAAAAATGCAAATACTGCATATGAGAACAGTCCACAGTGGTAAAGAAAGTCTTACCTGAGGTGGTTCTTGTTCTGAGGACCATATGGGTGCAGGTAGGAGGGGTGGCGCTGCTTGGAGGGGACCCAACAGTAAACATGACAGCCCGAGAACTCGCCCCACTTGCCATGGAAGGAGGTGCCATCGCAATTCCATAGGCCCCTGCTGGAGCTGGAACAGAAAATTTCAGCAAGTTAGTCCCTATTACATATAATCATACCAATAAGTAATTACATGCAGCAAATTGCAGCACTGCAACACAACACACTTTGATGTAGACCCAAGACTTGAACTAGTGAGAAGTTGTGTCAGCCAACAAAACCAGCTGAGTGTATGGCCTTGGCAAGACACAAAAAGAACGAAGACACAGTCTTCATGTATCTTTTTACTTTCAATTTCTCCCTTTGCTCTACCCTCACCTAGAAAATAGCAACTGAGGCTCTCTCTGAAAGCCTGAGGATGACACCAGTCCTGCACCAAAAAATATGACAGAAAAATTCTCCAGGCACACCATGGCAGGTCTGGAGGCTGAAGACCAGCCCTGCCTGCAGAACTCCTTCCATCTGCTCAAAAGCAAGGTGAGAACGCCTGGTGGCCACTTGTGGCAAGGCACAAGCTTGAGGAGGGAGGAGAAAACAAAATGACCCAGAATTACATAAAGTGGCTTTCATATGCAAGTGAGGTGGAATTAGGAAATGAAACAGCCACAACTATTGTATAAAAATAAAACCAAACCCCTCTAGCCAGTATAGGCAGATGAGATATTTCTGTGTTTAGCACAGAAATAGATATTTTCCTGTCTCAGTTCTTTTTAAAGCTATGCTAAAGGAATGAAACATATCCCCTTCAAAGATTAAAAAAAGCCTTCTGTACTGAGGCTAAAAATTGTCAGAACCAATTATCAAAATTGGAAGCAGAACTGTATCTAGTTGGCACTCCATAAAAAAACCTAGCACATAAAGACAGCCTGGAGGTACCACGCTGTTCCTTACCTGTATCCATGGGTCGCTCTGTATTGAGGCTGTCTGTACTGCCTTGGTACAACTGGCCACCAAGGGTCGTCTTTACCTGTTGATCTGAGAGCTTCCCGGTACTAACAGACCTAGACAGAAAAACAGATGACTTCACAACAAAATTCTTCAGTAAGATCTCCCTATCTAACTTGCAACTAAGGATGACTTTCAGATTCTTGGTATTTCTTACAAAGAATTATGCAACAAAAGTACAGAAAATCTAGAAATCTCACTGCTCATCATGGACCTAACTGAAACAGAGTAATAAAAATAAAAAGACCTTTTTGTCTTAAAAATTTATATTGTAAGTTTTGTTATATAGATTCTCAAGCAAAAACTGAACAGGCTTCAGAGAGGCAATGAAATTCCATATTCAGATAATCAAAACAAAAGGGAACTAGATAGCAACACAAAGCACTTCAGGAAGTCCATGCTATATTTATACACAGTACAAAATGTTCTTGTCGTATACACCAAACCTCAGCATCTCCTCACAGCTCACTTTTTGTATGCTCTTCCCCTCCAAGTTGCTGTGTGGAACGTACATTTTACATTTTTCTGTCAAGTTACCTCCCCAGCTTTACAGGTTATAAATACTGCAAAATGCCTACCTGCCAAACATAGCTTTACTGTGCTGTTCTCCTGCCTGCTTTTCACCTCCTTGGGTCGAGTGGAAATGCGTGAAATCCCTTGGGTCAGCGATGTCTTTAGGCTGCAGCGGGTTATCTACCGTGCCCTGGCGATTTGCCAGGGCCAGCAAATTCGAGGACGCTTGAGTTTTAGGTATTTTGAAAGGAGCTGTTGCCTTTAAGAATCAAGACCAAAAACATCGAAAAACCAAAGTTAGAACTTCCAAAATATGCTGAGGAACGGTTTCAGGTGGTGTGTTATTACTTCGTATTTTACCAACAGTGGCAAACTTAACAAACCTTAGTAGGAGAGCCAATGATGGTTGGTAATGGAGTTTTGAAAAGCCAGTCTGAACTTCTAGGTGATGATCCCATGTGTTTGGTAGGTGATGTTCCCAGGCTACCTGGCCTACTTGGTTGCGGAGAATGACTGTATCCATACCCAGCATAGGATGGGCATACTGGGTCTGAATGCTGCTTTCTGAGCTTCTGCTTGTTTTGGTAAATATCTGTGAGAGTAGGAGCGCTCTGCAACCTCGCTCCCATCAAAAGTGACTGTGGAGACTGAGATGGTGGTATCGGAGAACCTGTGGGGATGAAAAACAATGAGGTAAAATTCTACTTGCAGTGCTTGGAAAAACATATCAATGAAGCCCAAAATACAACATTGAGCTGAAAGAAGATAGGACTGCAAACATTGTGAGATATGTTTGATCATCAACTCACTAGATGGCACGGAGAATGCACTTAGCCTGTCGGCTATTTGGACTAAGGCAATGTTACACTCATGAGACGTTCAAGCTGCCAAATAGGCAAGATTTCAGGGTGACAGCTGTACTGGCAGCTGCAGTACCTCTAGTAGCCTGTATTAAGACAAATAAAGTGGTTGAATTCAGCAGGAATGGCAAAACCAACACTGAAGTTTCAAGTGCAGCTGCCAAGACTGCAGGTTGAATAGAGGTTCCAAGTACTGGAATTATATTCTTGCAAACAAGAGCATGAATGTGACGTTGCATGTTAATGACTTGTTTGGTACATAATGACTTCATTTGCAGACACAAAAGGCAGCTCATCTCATGGTTCCTGCAAGAAAACTAGGTACTAAAAATAACCAAATTATTCAGAGGGAACTGTCTGGGATCATAACTTTGGTCAGTTTGTTGGGTTTTTTTTAGCCTGTCAGAGTGAATCTTTTTCTAAAGCTTACTATGTACAAAAGAAGTCCACACTTCAATATGAGTGCAAAGTTTCTCCTCAAGCAAATGGAAATTGAAGAGCTATAAGGCGTCATTTAAACGGAGGGCTTTGAGAAAACACCTTGTGAATGTCTCACCTACTCAAAGGTGCCCTTCCTCTTTCAAAATAAGGAACCTGAATTTTGATGAAACAGTCTCTTCCTTATGGTATTTTTATGTCTCGTGATGAGGAACTGTGCAAAGTTACAAATAGTACATAAGACTTCAACTTTGCAGCCACAGCTTCCCAGATAAAATTTCACTGAAATTGAAAAAGAACCATACTAACTATGTTAAGATTTTTCAGTGCTGGTCAAGACAATTTCCTGAGACAGGCTCCATTTCACAAATGTAAGCTCAAAAAACCATCATAAACTTCTTGCAGTTTGTTCAGTGCAGTGCCCAGCTGTTAACATACATCTTTCAACCTTCTTAAGCCAATACTTTTGCTAGTTAGATTTTGAATATGAGCTACTTCATCTTGATTTCATTCCACTCCATTAAACAGTATGTTTTAGAATATCCTTTCTGCCTGCAGCTCCAGCAGAGAGAACAAATCCATTTCTCATTAACTTCCCAGCCAAGAATTTGCTTATTCAAAATCCCTCTGCTCATCTGTCTCATAGCATTGAGAGTCCTCACCTGTCGTTTCAGAAACTACTCTTAAATCTCACTGGTTACTGTTCTAGTAGCATTGCCACCACAGGGATGACTTCTGAATTAGAAGTTTGTCCTGTGTTGCCACTGGCAGCAAGAACAGATCAATTAGTTTAGAAGCTACATTACGACAGATGACTTCAGTCCTTAGAAGATCTCAGTACAGATGACCTCACTTCACCCAGAAGCAAAAGCCAGCTTCCCAGACCCATTCTAACACTGAGAAACAGACTTGCTGCAATTTGTGGTATTTTACAAATAGAAATACCACAGCATTCATTTGAAATTAAGAAATAAAGTCAAGTAGGGAAAGAATGCAGGAAACAGATGAAGAAATGAAACATTAAAAACCCTGACAGCCATAAAAACAGCATAACAGCTGTGGTATGTTACAAATACAAGTTAGTTTGACATTGGCAAAAGGCACTAAACCAACAGCTCAATAAAATTATATCCAAAGAAAAAAGATGCAACAAGAAAAGCACACACACTGCTTTGTATTCTCTTCACACACATCCTTTTTGGTTTTTTAAGAGACTATTTCAAGTCTGAGGATTCACTCATTCCTTGTCTTTTGTTGAGACTGCCAATGGCTTAGCAATTATGAAGATCACTTTTAAGACATGTTACAGAATGAAATTTGTATGGATGAAACAATTCCCAGGTATTTGAAATATGTCTACTCCATCAAATGAAGGCTTCATCATCTCCAGATTATCTTAGAAAGTGTTTAAATAGGGGGAAAACCCCAAAATGCAGTTTCAACACCACCTCTTAAAGAGTCAAAATAAAGAGCATCACTAGTGTTTTAGATAAAGAGGAAACTGCACCCCAAAATGTGCATAGAGCAAAAGAACATGTTGCTGAATTGCATATTCTTATGCCTAATCCTTCTGGCATTACAGTGCAATTCCATCTTTAACAGTCTCAAAACATCTTCAAGTTCTAGATCTTTTTTTTTCTTTCCCCTGCTGGCATGTCATAATGATTTATGATTTGCAAAGCTTACTGAATGCTTAGCAACGCTACCATCAGATTCCAGTCAATTTCCTAAGGGAATGATGAAAATGTGCTGCAAGCTGTACACTGGCAGTTCTTCCTCTCTTTTCTGAGGACTGGCATGACAGAGCTGGTCTACTGAAACTAGATTCTAAGAAGCTATGAATGTTACTACCATTCATAATAATCCATCCACTTCCATCCCTGTTTAAAGACTGGCATTATCAGAGTTGCTTTTTCATCTTGACAAAAAGAAGCTTCAGTCACTCTTTTACTGTGTAGGGACTTAGTTATGGGGAACTGTGTCTTGATACAGCCACAACTGGGCTCAGTTTCTACAGAAAATCAGTGCAACTCTTACCCAGTGCCTCCTAACCCATAGTAATAATGCATTGGCTCTCTTTGCCTTTCACAAAACACTGTAGAAGCTCTATCAAAATAGAGCTGGTTGCAACATCCAAAGTTACTCACCTGAGAAGTTTCTATTCCTTGAGTCATGTCCTTGAAGTTGCCCGCAACAACAGTGTCCGAGCTGCTCAGGTATGGTTCCAACTACGTAAACAAAATCAAAATGTGAATTTACACTTTATGCTTTACCTACACATGAAGATAAAGCAAAATAAAACCTAGTTAGTTTACTTCTGTGAATCATTTAGCAGAAATTATTTCTGCAAGCGTGACCCAGTTGGGTAGATCTTGGTTTAAGATAATTTCAAGCAAGAATTACTGTTCTGAATTACTGTGCCAGATAAACCTTTACTGATTGCTAAGAGTGTATGGGCTTACCTAGTGGTGAAGGAGAATATGGTCTAGAAGATCCTGTGGATAACCTGCGCCCAACGCCCTGCACAGTGTCCCCTGGTATTGGGGAACAGGAGCCCATCTTCATGAAGCCCATTGGGCTGGTATTTGAGCGTCTCACAACTCCGGCTCTAACAAGGTGAAAAGAATGGATACACGCGCTACAGTAAGTGGTTCCTGGAAATAAGCTTCAGAATTCCCTAAGGGGTACCATGATCAGTTAGAGAAAATATAGATATTTAAAGAGAAAGCTATGATATTGATGCTTATTAAGCTAATAACTTAAGCTAAGCTTCCCACACTGAACACAAGCAAGATTTAATTCCCTTGGTTCACGTTGACTTTTTAACTTTCGATGTCATAACAGTCTCTTAACTGGAGAAATCTAAAACAGATTCCTAATCTTCAAACAACTTGCTCATCAAATTTTGAATATTAAATGTATTGCTGCAAATGCCCATTTTTATGTCAAAGAAGAGTATGGCAAAGTTTTCATACAGAGGCTTCTATACAGGTCAGATAACTGAAAACAGGCTATTTAAGGGAAAGGTGCTTCCCCAGTTACAGCACCTATAATAAAATCAGAGATCCTGGAGAAAAAAAAAATAGGCAAGGAACCATGGATTTTTCTTTTGGAAAGAACTCAAGAGTTACAAGTAGTCTGTTTCTGAGTCTTTGACCTTCACCATCCTGATCCAGCAGACCACAAGGCACAGACTAAGTCTGGCACACTAGAGCTTTGTAATAAGACAAGCTGGTAACTAGCATGTCAAAAATTGTTTCCTTGATATTCTACAGCACAATGCATTCATTTCATCACTACATGTGTGAAAACAAAACATTACTGACTTTCTAGTTTATGATGTAACGCCATATAATACACAAAGAGGAATAAAAAGCAAGACTTCATTTTTTCACCTTCTTGGGTTGCATTTGAGTGGAAGAACAAGCTCATTTTGTTTTCATGAAAAATTTCAAGTGCCCATTCAACAGCCTTGAGACTGTGAAGGACTATTACTTGTTATCATTAAAATGTCTCTTTAGTATGTTTTTGTGCAGAAAAAAATATGACATCAGCAAGAAAGAATGGACATCTGTCAGGGTACAAACACAAACTAGAACCAGAAAAGGGAGTTAAGAAAAACCCAAACTCACCTTGGTGATCCGTGGGGGTTTGACACGGGGCTGGCAGTAGAGGAGAGGTTCTGTTCTATGCGCTGGTAATTCCGCAGCTGAGTGGGAACAGGGATAGGTGCTGTTTCGCTGCGGGGGGACACTGAAGGCTGACAATGCCTGAAGGTAGAAGGTGTGGAGACAGGAGTTGAATACAGGTAGACAGGTCTCTCACTGAATTGTACCATTGTTGAAACTTCAGGTAAAATCTAGGAATCAGGCAAATAAGCACTCCCTGCGTGCAATGGGATCTCAGCTTGGCCTAATCTAGCTCTAACACTTCACGGAGGACGACCAGGAGGTGTTTGTTACTAACTACCTTTCTCAGACTGACTAGTACCAGACTGAGCTGAGACAGCAGTACCAGCTGGAGCCCTTCGTCACACACCACGGCCATCTACAGGTCTCTCCAGCTTCCTGCCAATCAGCCCGCTCTGTTTACCACGCTTCAAAATAGCGTTCTAGGAAAACCCATTGCGCTAAGAACAGGAAGTTCAGCGGCAGGGCTGGAATGTGTACAAAAGCCACTAAAAGCACACTCAGAGATATCCCCGGAGACACCGTGAACTTGCAAAAGGAAAACACATTATGTAAGCAGCCCCTGACAAAATGACCAAAACCACACACCTGAACATTAATCCACAGACTCCAACTGCAGATTAGCTTCACCCAAGTTCAACTGACGTGTCAGTGACCTGGCTTACCTCAGTGTCCTATCTGATAAGGGAATCAAACCACTGCAACGTAATCAGTTACCAATGCTTTTAAAACAAAACAGAATACAACGGAAAAAATTTCAAACCAATGGGCTTTTCGGAAGATAATCAGTTCAGTATCTGGTCCTTTACTGACCACCTCTTCAGAGAAAGATTAGAAATTCTTAGAGGAAATGTGAAAAAAGTTCTGCCATGAAAAAACAAGCAGTTACAGCACTCACTGTGAGGCTACAGCCAATCAGAAATCTGAGTTTCTGACTGTATTTATCCTGTTCTCTTTACTGCCCCCGAGAATGAAATATTACTTCCTAATAGGCACAGAGCTTCCTTAGCAAAAGAAAAGAAGTTTGTCCTTTTTATTGCCACACCATTTTTAGATACTACCAAGTAATTTGGGAGTCATCTGTGAGCACACAGTCAGTGGAAAGCCTCCATGGGAGGAGAAGGTCTCACGTGGGAACCAGAGAAAGGCAGTGGCAGCTGCTAGGGGTAACACAACAGGCTGAGGTAGCACAGGGAGATGGGAAGCAGATATTTAAACTGTGGCAGTGACAATGAAGAGGCCATAAAGGCACCTCAACTTTTAAAGTTCTCAGCACACAAAATGCCTTCCTTTGCTCTCACACTCTTGCAGGTACAGCAGTGCAAGCTGTGGGCTAACCACAGCTCAGCAAAGCTAATCTCTGGTTAGGCATCCTTGAGTCTGATGTGGTTTGTTACTAGTTTGAGAAGCTGTCACACAGATGTGTGCAGAGCTGCATGCAAATCTTGTTTCTCTGAGGTCCAGAGAATAAAATTAGTAATTAACCTCAGAAGAGTAAACCATCTCTACCTATTCCATCCATTCTGGCTGGAGTCTGGGAAGCATTATAGCTTCTTCTACTTGACATAAAGCAGCATAACTATGGATACAATTCATTCAATTTGATTAGTTAAGCAGAAATATTCATAGGGCATAACCTCTGGTATGCCAATAATAACACACTATGAAAGAATGTTCCTCAGGAAATAAAAAACCAAAATCAAAACCCAAAGGCAGCATCTTGTACAGTATCAAGACACACACTCTGCTTTCTTCAGACCACACCCCAAGCAGCCAGATAGTTACTAAATTTACTCAACCAATAATAATTTGTATTAATAAATATCTGTATTATAGTGCAGACACTGAAAGTGTGGAACAGTGGGCACCTGTTTCTAATCACATGACTGTTTAGCTCTTAACTTAGTAATGTACAGATAACATAACTGGCATATTTTCATAAAACCTGTAACTCTAAAAATTGTGATGCCTGACACAATTTAAAATAGGAAATTACGATGCATTTATAATGTTGTACAAGGCCAATATAAAGCAAATGGATTTTTACAGACAAACCATCCCCATTATCTGCCCTTAAACATAAAATGTAAGACTAAAGCTGTATTGACAGCCCATGTCAGCAGATTTCACAAACTGCACAAAGATCAGCACAAAGTAGCAAACTTTTCTTGTGACAAGCATTTCTAAACAAATAATGCTGACTGCAGTATTAGCATAAGCCAAGAATACATCCAACATAATAGCTTTATTCCCCATTTAGCCACTCATCCTCTTTCTGTTTGTACAGAAAACATTATGAAATTCATTACTTGGTCAAATAACAAATCTAACCCTTCTGTTTACATATTACAGGAGTAGTTAAACAGCATGATTAAGCCTTACTTTTTCCAATATAATACAGGGAAGATTTCAGGCAGCATTGATGGATATCAGTGCTATTTCAAACTAGGAGAAACATCTCCTGCAACCATGTGGAAAAAAGAGGACTTATGAACAGTCCTGCTGATGTAAAAGCTGCAATACATGTTTACCTCTTTCATGTGACTTCTTTGGTATCTTGTGAGACACAAAGATGAAATTCACAGTAACTGCTTGCACAGAAACCACACCCAGTTACCAGACAGAAGATAATCCAGCCATGAGACACAAATCCATAGCAAGCTGGGCTTTCTAAGTTCCTCTTCTCTCATAACTACTTCTTAAAATCTATATTGCATTTAACATCTTGACTCACTAAATGAAGACTGTGCTGTGCTTTGTAACACCAGAAAGGACAAGTCAGTTTTGTCTCTGAAGTTTAAGCTTTCAACTAGACCAAAATTTAAACAGACCAAAGCATGCTCTTTCCTCATGGAAATCTTTTGGGGATGCATCAGAACCAGAAGTTAGCTGCACAACTATCAGCTATTAGAATTAAGTGTAGAGAGCCTGGAAAAAAACAGATCTAGTTCCTAGTGCAGTTCAGTTTCCAGGAGCCATCCACAATTTAAGAAGAAAAAAAAATACTAGCAGAGAACCTTTTTAGAAGAGAGGAAATACTAAGGCTGCATCACACACCTATTAGCTGTGCCAGAAGCAGTACTTCGAGAAGAGGCTGAGGATGGTTTCTGTACAGTTCCTGAGCTTCCAGAAATAGTTAATGGTGACTGCCTGTGGAAACAAAAAACATTGTCAAAAGGCAGGTCTTCACAGCAGAGAAACAATCCACTTTGCAGCAAAACTTTATGAATTCAGGCTGTTTACATATTCATATTAAATACAACTTGGCATATTAATCTTTAGGTCCACACACAGCTATGCAAACCCATCACTGCCAAAACCCCAGCAACTCCTACAGCTGCAGTATAAATTTTAGAACATGAGACTTCTTTTGGATAAAGCTCAGCACACCTACCCTCCACACATCAAGAACTCGCTCGAGGCCCGCCTGCCAGCTGCTCCCAATGGCATGTCATCTACAGTAAGCAGAAAAACACATTGAAAACCCACATCATGAAGCAGAACCTTAAAAAAAAACCCCACATCTCCAATATTACTGTTGTAGAAATAATCACTTCTGACAATTTCTGTGAACATGTAAGTTTTCCACAAATTGTTTTGTGTATGAGAATACCTCAAATGTGATCAACAGCAACAATGTTACTGGGGAAAGCAATTCTTAAAGAAACTTTGCTGTTTGTTTTTGTTGTGCCTTTTTTTTTTTTAATATACTAATTGTAACAATTTTGAAACAAAAGTCATTGTTCAAGAGAACAAGGTATCAGCATTGAGAAATTTTAAAATAATGAATGACAAAAACCCTTCAAAAAATCAAGGTACTAATTTGGTCAAATATTTAACATGAATTGATGGCATGTACAGAAATCTGCTGATTGGTTTGCTAGTGGAAATTCAGGTTTGGATGATGTCATAAAATAGCAATGTGCTACATTCCAGTCCTTCTACTGTATAAGCCTTACCTTTCATGTTACACATTTATTATGTTTAACATGATAATAAACACTTGTTTATTATCTAAAGCTCTACAGCATGGTCTATAAACATTCAGTTAGCCTGGAGGTAACCACGTGCCTGTCTCTACCAAGAGAATCCTTGTGTTTTTTATCAGTTGTTTACAACTGACTCTCTTCTCCTACTGCCAAACCCCAGTATTTTCCATGACTTTAAATCACCCTAGTGTCCTTGGCATATCTGGCTCCTCAAGTGGAAATGAAAATATCCCAGATGGACATGCAGGTATACCAAACAGGCTCCCCTCAGACTGACGAAATGAGTTCCAATGTAAATTGAGACACATTTAGAGAAAAGAGAGTCAAAGAATAACAGGACATATAGGTATGCTACAAGTGGAAATTGCTTTAAAATATAAAAACGAGGAAGGTTCTTACATGAGTGGTCTGAAGAGATATTGTGTGGGACAAGAACAAAGTCATCTGTGTCACAAGAGGAATTCTTGCTACTGGTGCTGGCAGAGTCTTTAGAGACTTGAAGATAGTTAGGAGGACCCAATGGAGGGGAAGACAAATTTTCTTCTTGAATATGCTGCATGTCTGGGAGAGACTGAGGGGGGCAGAAAAAAGGAAGTAAAAAAACCCACTGTAAATACAGTGATTCAGAATGCAAAACTGCTTTTATACTTCTAAAGCAAGAATCATCACTAGCTTTGACACACACACAAAAGATAAATCTAGGGTTTTTATTTGCTTCTTAAGTATTTAGAAATACAAAACGTATTTGAATTTGGAAATTTCAAATACTGGATAACCCTGTAGTGGTAATTAGACAGTTCTATATTAAATAGGCTGTAAATTTAAACAATCACAAATTATCTAATCATTCCTGATGATACAGATGCACCTCTTCAAAATACCACATAAAGCTGAAGTCACCAGCTTGTATCAGTGTAAGGGACATTAGCCAATGGTATGGTTTAACCCCAGCCAGCAATTAAGATCACACAGCTACTCTAAACATTTAACATGTACTTTTTAAACAAAAAAGTACAAGAGAAAACCCACAAAGTACAACACAAGGAGCAAGAGAGAATCAAAATGTTAATGCCATTCTTCTAACAGAAAACAGGGCTATTATTCCCTGTGAGGTAAACACAATTGTTTATACTTTCATGAATTGGAAGATCTAAAAATCGGTAACTCTTGGCTAAACATTATAGAAAATATTTTCTGGAGATTATTCTGTAAAACAGAGAACTTACTGGAGGAGAAGCAAAACGGCATGAAGGAGAGCTACCACAAGAACTGCCAGAGACCGAGCCTGCATATGTGGGCACTGGTACAGGACAAGCTAGAAGAGGAAAATCCAAGGAAAAAAAAAGGGGGGGACGACACACTAAGATTTTGAAAGGCTGAATTTCAAACAAATTCATTTCCTCACTGCTTTTCATTCATAAACCCTTACACAAATTATAAGCACAGCACATCCTTAAACACACAAGGGTATTTAAGTTCAGTTGAAATGTCAGAGGAACTAGTAAATAAGTATCACATTTTGTCTAGCATAATACAAGAAAGGATTCAACACTTAGCCTCACAATAGAGCACAAATCAGACTCAGGAAAATGCCTCATAAACACTTAGTGGGATATTTGGCAGATCTTTCTCCGTTTCAGCTCCCAACATTCACCACTTACACAAATAAGGAGAAAAACAAAACTACTTACACTTTTTGACTGTTGAAATCTGATCCAGGAAAGGATGGTTGAAAAATGCTTCTGTAGAACAAGAGATAACCACCATGGTGAGTAAATGTACAAATGTCACAGAATTTACAGACTATATTGCAGATACTGGTGAAGTGTTGCCTTCCCAGAATCAATATTTCAGAGCCAGAGGGTGAAGAGCTTATAAAAGATTAAAGCCTTCTATGTTACATGTTGCTGTAGCATTTGGAAAGGAAACAAAAATCAATGGAATAACTTCAAACAACAGCCAGCAAGGCAAATCAGACCGAATTACCGATGGACATTTTATGACCTCACTTAAGGATGATGTACATGAGAAGCCTTCCCATACTCATCATGAAGTTATGTTCCCTATGTCCAACATGGTACTAACTCAGTTTTAATTTCTCTTCAAAATGATGAGCATCTCTCACATCAAACACTGAAAGTATTTTCACTTCTGCCTTTCCCAAGGAGTGACGCTTATTTTTGGAAGCCATTAATGCTACTCTTTTGGTGGCCAAAACATCACAACAGGGCAGCAGCCATATTCCTTCCCACTGCCCAACAGCAGAACGTGACCTGTCAGCTGGTTCACAGTCTAAAGCAGAATTAAACACATTTTCTTTAACAATTTCCTCTGTTAACTTGTTACTATTACAATAGAAACATTTTGCTTCTGTTGTAAAAGGACACTGAGATGCATTTAACTGAACTTTAAAGTGAACTTTTTGAACTTTTGAACTTTCTGTTCTGTTTTGAACTTTCTGAACTGTTCTAACTGTTGAGGAAAAACAATGCTGTTCATCAGACCTAAGCAAATAACATGGAAAAAAAAAATAAATCCTGGGGCCTGCAGAATCCCCTCTTCCTTCAACAACACTTTCTTCCACAACCTGATAAGGAAGGGAGTCTAGTTGTTAACGCAAGAACAATGTAATGATTAACTTTAACACAGGATCAGGTGTTCCTGGGCTTTTGTACAACACCTGCTGTTCTACTTTATATTGCTGGAAGATCAACAAGATTTCCAACGCTATTTTTACTTTAACAACAGGCAACTGGGCTGAGTTCTACACTCTCCCTTTCACTCCCTTTGCTAAGCACATTCCAGAGCAGCCCCTTTGAGGCCCTTTAAGTGGCTCAGCCAAGGAAAACATGACTTTCATCACTACAATTCTGCTTTCTATTTTTCTTTCTAAGCACAAATGCATTCTTCCACTACCACACGTAAGTGAATTTCCCATGTTTGAAGAAACTGTAGGGATCAGCACACCCAGAATGCAAAGTGGGATCAATGACTTAAATTCCATGTTTCTGATGTGTTTTTTCTTCTACACATGCAGATTTATACATCAACCCCCAAATACTGTCGCCATCATTTGGGACATTTTACTTGGTTATGAGTTTTTTCTGGATCTGACTTTTACTTCAATTTTTAAGTACAGCAGTTAAACTGAGTTATGTCAGTCACACCTACACACAAAATCCCATGCTCTAGAGCAACACCTTAAATATGCAAATATTGATGTTCTAAATTGCAAATTACTAAAAAAAGAAAAAATGTAATTTGATATTTCTTGGAGAAAAACATAGCAGGAATTGAAAAGGAAAGAGAAAAACGTAGCTAGTAGAGTCCTGAGCTTCAAGTAAAGAACTAAATGGCCTTTTAAATCCTCCTCTCTCCACAGCCTAGCAAATACAGTCATCTTATCACAAACACACAAAGACAACATGTGATGAATGAGTCCATCTGCATATTTCAGTACTGCATCAAAACCAGGCCTGCATGCCTAACTAAAGAGCAATGGTGAAGTTTCAGAAGCAGAAATAAGAACTGAGCATGTCTGACTTTTCGGTGCAACTCACCCTAGGATCTCAGCATCAAAAGAGTAAATATTTTATGGTAAGGAAGAACTGGGTCTTATCTACAAAGAGCCTGAAGAAACTTTAAAGTTTAGGCTCTTTCTCACCATTCTATACCTATCTTCCTGCTAAAACAAATCTCAGTATAAAGAACATTTGTATTGATATAAAATAACAATAATGAAAAAGATAATTGTATTTAGCTAAGTTAGCTTTAATTAACCAAAAGGTTAAGATTAACATTTTCTATGGCAGCTATGCTAAAACTGCAATAACAAATAGTGCTATAAAATTTAAAGAACTAATCAAGATTTAACTTTTCGGTGGCCTTTTAAAAAAGTTTCCCGAGTTTGCATTAAAAAAGAAAAAAAAAAGCATTACTACTTTGCAGTAATAGGTAACTAAAGACCATGTAATAAAAAGGCTTTTTGAGACTGAAGCAAGTAACAGACAACCCAGCCAGGACAAAGCACACACAAATCTAAACTCTACTCCTGACTAATTTTGAAACGGCAACAGTTGCAGCCTTTCTGAATGATTCAATAGTACTGTTTTGGGGCCTTGAAACCTGAAAGAAGTTAGAACAATGTTCTGCAACCAAAGATCTCCAGCTAAAGAGAAAAAGCCAAACACAGCAGTAAATCGGAGCCAACCAAGTTCACTTTTGTTAAGGCAGTATCCATCTAGTTTCTACTAGGCCCTACAACTAGCAATATGTAAGCATTATATTGGAAATTCAACTTTGCAGATATAAACAATTTTGATATAACTTCACATGTCTCATTGCCCTCACATATACATATCTATAGCTTTCAAAGTCAAATCAAATTTACACAACTTGTACCCCCATTAATACAGTGATGATATTTGCATTTTGCAAAAGAAAGTTATCAGGGAAGAACCATTAAAAGCAATTTTGCTTCCAAAGCAGGTTCTTCCAGTACTTGTTACATTTCTGAAACCTGCATGTTGCTCCCAATCTGAAGTCAAAACAGCAGTTACAGTAACATAAATATGACTGTGGCATCAAATATAAGGTATATCAATTAACACTGTGGGGAACAAAGCCACAACTGAAAGAATTAAACTGATTTATATTTCACTAGTCATCTACGAAGTCATAATTTATGTCCATCACTTAATACTGACAGTGGTTTCCTAATGATTTATTTTGGCTATTCTGCCTTCTTTATGAGAACCAAGAAGAAAAAAAAAAAATTTTGTGTAACTGGCTGTAGACAAAAGGTCAAGACAGTTATTCTGGTCACACAAGGAATGTTAAGAGATCAAAAGGAAATGTTACCTACCAAAGTCCATTCTATCTTTTTGGTTTCTCTGAAGCAAACCCAACAGCAGGTCAGCCAGATAAGCTGATGTCTCCCTAGGAATACTGCACACAAGAGGAAGTAAAACATGCATTAAATAATGCATAATGCGTTCCATTTCAGGAAGTCAGCATTCTGCTGTAAGTCTTCACTATACATGCTCTGTAGCCTTAGCATAAGACCCTTTCAGCTCAGCAAGGTACACAACGAAGGTAAGATGCAACATGAGTCACTGCTATCACACTACACCCTTGTAACGATAGCAATATCAAGTATTTTTATGAATCCCAGGAATTCCCATAGATGAAAAAGTGTTCAATCAACAAATGTAAGTGACAGGAAAGGCCATGGTGACATACCTAGGAATCAAATTCCTGTTCTTTTCATAAAACATTCTCAAATCTTGAGGACTATTGGCCTGTCAAATAAAAATGTACATTAATTAAAGCTCAGTTTCATGGAGGAAATAGCTTTTGTACCTATGTACACATACACAAAAAGGAAGCTTTTGCATATGGGCATTAAAAGAGAAAACCCCAAGCACAGCAGTGACTTCACTGAGTATCCTGAGTGTTTCCTCTGGATTGAACACACTGATCTCATAGACTAAGTATGAGCAACTTCTCCCTTTGTATCCTCAAGTGATCTGGCCTTTGAAGCATTGACACTACACCCAGACATCACCATTTCTTTATTCATGACTGGAAGGAAAAGCTCTAGGAATGCCCATGAAACTAAAAAGAGGTAAAAGGAAAAAAAGCATTACCTGAAAAGGTGGTTTTCCAACAAGACACTGATAAATCACAGTCCCTATGCTCCACAGGTCTGCTTTAGCATCATAGTGTTGAGACATTATAACTTCAGGGGCCTGGAAAGAACAGCAAAATCTCAGAAGGGAAACCAAAGCAACAGCAATATGAATTCTACAGTTCTGTCAGAGACCACTTTGTTGTAAAGAGTAAATATTTTAAAACAAATTTAACATTTTAATCTGCCTCATATGGCTAGAACGGTAACAGTTCTATTTACAATGAAAGCTACATTTCAAAAACCACAGAAAACTAGAATTGCTGATGTTATAAAGAAAGCATCTAGTGCTTGACATGCATGGAGTAAGAGGTAAGCATTATTTACTTGGTTTATGCAGTCCTCCTTGTGGATAAATAATGAAGCATCACATAAGGAATATCATTATCACCATTTTACATATTTCAAAACAAGGCAAGGGAAAATAAAATGATTTTCCCATGACCATACAGTAGGGTAGTGGTAGTGTCAAAGTCAGACAGTTTAGTGCTCAACTGACCACCACACTACTTAGTAAAAATTAATGGCAATTAATTCCAAATTGGTTTTTTGGACAAAAAGGAACCAGTAAAACTATAGAAAGGTGAACTGTGTGCTGCCCATGGTACTTTTGAAGCAACATTAGTTATTTGCCAAACAGCAAGCAGTAAATTATTTTGTTCTTGTAAGAGAGTGTTTGAGATAAGCAACATAATCTGAAATACACTGCCACTTACCATATACATAGGGGAACCACACAGAGTTGCAGCCATCATGTTGCTATGCAGATAACGAGCAAAACCAAAGTCAGCTACATAAAGAAACACATTTGTCAATTAAAAGAAAGGTAATTTTCAAATTTTTAAAGTCTAGAAACATCATGTCTCATATTGAAATCTGCTACAATTACCAGTTAGAGAGAAAAAGACAGGTATAATAAATATACAGCCAACTACATGGAATAGTAAAATCTATGTTACACTGAAAGAATAATGTATTATTTTTCATATAGCACACCAAGAAAAAGCAGTGGCATCATTTGCATAAACTGCTGCTCCCCATCTCCCCAGCTGCAGAACGTGCTGTCTGGCGTCAGCAGGAAAAGATTAAAGTCGGTGGCTAAATATAAATGGTTCATTAAGAATGGAATATACAATCTGCTTCAGTGAAATCACATCAGGTAGAAGTTTAAGAACTCAAGTTTCAGATGCCTGAATTTTCCATACAGGTAAAAGCATCTGAAACTATCTAATAAGGACAGCAAGAGAAGAAGTTTTGTCTCCTCTGTGCTATTTAGAAGATGCAGTGAGTTGGAACAGATCTCAGATTTTGGTTGAGCAAAAGCATAGAAACATTCAAAACAAGGTATTTTTAAATGGACACTTAACAGACAACAATGAGAGATTAATACTGAAGTATCCTCTGAAGAGGAGTTTGGTACTACCCTGAACAGTCAACATCTCTTCCCAGTTACAACCTCCTTCTGCCAAAAATAGGTCATAACCTACATTACTAAACTTCTCAAATAACCCTTAGGAGGGTCTACCACAGAAAAAACCCCAGGTGGAACTCTGGAGTTTCACATGCACTTAGTTTTGAAATGGGCTAAAGGCTATTTGAAGTTTCAAAGGTTAAAGATTTATGTCAAATTAAAATAGTTTAGTACTGCAAACATCAGCTCAATAGGTTTCTTTTTCCTGCAGATTTAATCAGAAAGGTCTTTATGACTCAATCTTTTTTATACTGAGAATTTGCATTACAGCATAAACCTCATCATTCTAGACTTACTGCCTGATTTGCATCAATTTAATACACACCATATCCAGTACACCCTCTGCACATTAACTATAAAGACACTTCTGAGGAGGGAAACAATCCAACAGTGATTATTTACCTTTAGATCAGAGAAAAGCATATTTACCTATTTTGATGCGTATGCCACTGACGCTTGACTTTCTACGACTGGCGTAAGACAACAAAATATTCTGTGGTTTAAGATCCCTGTGAATGATTCCTTTACTGTGCAGAATACGCATGGCTGCTGCAATCTGCTGGAGGAACACTCGGATGGTATCTTCACTCAGAGTTCCCTTAGCTGAAAATAAACATATACGTTAGCAGAGGAGAAAATAAATAGAATTTTCTTTGGGGAAAAAGCAATAAACTTCACAATGATCAACTGTGAAAACAATAAAATCATAGTGAATTAAATTCGGAACAATCCAATCTCCAGTATTTTTCTCCAAATGTATATATTCTCAACAACATACCCATCTCCATAGTTTTACACAAGCTACAGGACTCTGTTTTTACAGTAGTTTATTCAACTTGGTAGCATAAAAATTGTAAAACTTCTCAATCATAATTAAATAAAAAAAAAAATCACTAACAAAACCAAAGGACACAAGAAAATAGAACTCCACTTTAGAATGTTAAATGTTCTACATCTAACACTACATTCTACAATCATGTTACGAACTGAACCTGTAAAACTATTATTTCTTTAAAGACATTATCATGGGGATGCAGATAACTACTCTGTTCAAAAAATGTCATTCCATAGTAAAATTTGTTTTGAAGGGGGAAATTTAAGATGCACTTTTGAAAGTCTCTTCAGAAGGTATTGCCTCATTCTGCAGTCTGAAAAGTACTGAACGAAGGAGCTGGATTATACTGTACGAGTCTTTCCAAGAACTTTATTGGGAAGGGAATTAAGCTTCTAATATACACAGTTACCATAACAATAGCTACTCACAAAAAGATTCCTTCAATACACTGCAGATACAAAGGCAGGTAGAAGAATATTTTCCATCAAGAAAAATATGAAGATTAACATCTCTGCTCAAATTTTTGTTTGTAATAGGAATCCATTTGTCATGATTCTGCAACTTCTGTCTTCACTTTGGGCAGAGCCATGTTGAAGGATAAAATCTCTCCCAAGCTAGAACTGCCTCTTTGTAGAAAGCATTATTAATGTAGGTAATTCAGCATTTTTAAAGTTCACGTCTTGGAAAAGAAAGCAGGTGGAATCACAGCACTGGGAGCAGTCCCAAAAATATGACCGTAGAAATAGAAACCCACCACATTTTTCAGCCTACTACTTATGTTTACCTAAATCTTCTCTCTCATTTACAATTAAGGGAATGTTACATTTAACTATTTTGAAAGCAGTGGAAAAAAAGCATTTTCTGCTTGTGTGTTATTTTATTCACGTTCATTCCTAGTTTGTGGGGTTTATTTTTACTGATGAGTGACACTGAAAAAACACTGGGAAATATTTTAAACAAATGCAAAACCTTATGTCTTCCTGCAGCTTCAAAATTTAGTTTTCAGTTTCCCAGGGTGGCAGACAACCACAACACTCTGCTGCTGATCTTCACTGGAGACAGAACACAACACTAAATGGATCCTTGGTGAATTCAATTACTGTCATAAAGAGGCTACTCTAAAATCACACCAGGGTGAACAAGCCTTGTGGTACTACAGACATGCCACAAACAGGAAAATATTTAAGCCACAAGCAAAAAATCTCAGAGAAACACCAACAGATTACAGAAATACAGAATATAAACATGTAATGCAATAGGGAAATACAGTAATCAATTACCTTGTAAGTAATCTGCCAAATCCCCACCATTGCAGTACTGTTAAAAAGAAAGGTTTTCATTCAAAACACAAGCACCGAAATACTTGCTACATAAGTTTTACTTTGTAATCTTGTCACCAAAATTAGAAGATCCTTTTCAGCTGTTTGCATCAAAATTGTTTTGTCAATTATTTGTAATTAATAATTTGAGCTGTAATGCTTCATTAATACTTACAAGTATCATAAAATGAAACTGAATAATTTATGGAGCAAAGACTGCTGATAAATTTAGTAGTGCATACAAAATTAGTAATCCAGTTTTCAGAACTACTTGTTTTAACAAATCATGGCTATTTTGCAGCTGTGCAAAGAAGGTGTGTTGTCTAAAATTCATCTTTAAAATTAGCCAGAAAGAAACACATGTGTTAACACATACCTCCATTACCAAAAAGACAGAATTGGGCATTTCCTAAAAGAGAAGGAGAACAAATTCCATATAAGAATGTGACAAGACAAAGCCTTCAGCATCTGCATTAACCAAGTGTGACATGAGATTTTTCAATCAACTGAGACACCTTATGTTACAGTCACTGTTTTAGAGCGTAGCAAATATGTACAATCCCCACAATATTTCACAATTTCAAAAGCATTAGTATATGTAAAAGAAAACACCAGGCAATGTCCTGAAGACTAATGCTATCATTTGACACAGCATCAGATTTGAGATTTCCCAAAGCACCAACCTCCTTTGTCCTCTCGGTAAGTGGGCAAGAGTTACTGAAAGACAGATTAGTTAACTTCTACTGTAAATTATCTACACACTCCACAAAGATGTGGTAAAAATGTCTGTGCTTAAACCCAACTATAACAAAAACATTCACCGTTTCTACAAATATTTATTTCGTGTGAGAGAAGAGCCTACCTGTCTATGCCAATAATCAACACTGTTTTCAATGAAGTCTCCTGCAAAAACTAGTTTTGTTGTGCTACAAAGTTGAAAACACTGAGATCTTTTAATAAAATAAAAGCAATTTTGCTCTCTGAGCTGTTGAGTGGGACTGAAAGGGAAGAACACGAAGAGAACTAAAAGGAAACATGAGGCAAGTATACACTAAACAGGATGGTGTTTTTAGTTACATAGTATGTTACCTCCCTTTCCGTTTAAAAATAAACTTAAACAAAAGGTTGACAGTTTGTGGGAAAATATGTATTTAAGGCAGTTGAAGGGAAAGTGAGATTGCATGCCAGACAAGGCCAGGCATGTGCCCCAGTTAGAAGTGGAACCGCAGCCAGTCTGACTGTGCCCTGCTAACTGGTGTCAAAGAGTCAAAGGGACACTGCCTGGCAGAACCCAAACTGTGAACTTTGCCACTTTTCACAGTGCCTGTATCCAAACTTCAGCACGCATTCAATTTGACCATACTGGCAAGAACTACCACAAGAGTGCCATTTTCAAGGGCACACTAACTGGTCAGGCTAAAAAGCCTTAGTAAACAAATAAAACATGGGCCCATGTGCCCAGGCTTGGGAAACCACCCACCCTAAATACCAAACACAGCTCTAAGCACAACCCATTACAGCAGATTCTTACCAATCCACCACAGATAAAGATATCCACTATCCTTGATAGTTTTCAAGCTATTAAGAATATATACTTAAATCAACACTAAGTACTTTTTATCAGGCAAAACTAGACAAAACATGAAACAAGCATTAAGAGAGGGTCAGAGCTCGGTGGCTTCACAGTGAAAATTCTCCTTCCAGAATGGGAGTCTTAGACTCAAAATATCCTGAAATTTCAAGCAGTCCTATTTTATAAAACTGAAAAATTAACATTTACAAGAGCTTCGAACATTAACTTTTAAGCTCCTGTCAAACATTATTGCTGTCCACCAGATCTTTATTAAGACAACACCTAATGCACTCAGAAGTGAGGAGTAAATACAGTTCAAGATCAGCTGGATGTTTTAAGGTTAATTCAAGACTGTATTAGGCCACTTCACTTTCTGGAAGCATTTAGTTTAGCCGTTCTGTTTGCAGAAATGCATCTGAGGTTCTTTCCAGCTCAGAACATCAAGCACATTACAGATTTGTTTACATTTGGAAATTAGCTTCAAAGAAAGCAAGTTTCTAGGAACATTAGTCAAATCTGTTGGGAATGAAAGGCAAACTCCAACCAATATAGAATATTAAAGCAGCAGTAGATCACATTTCAGAAAGTCTCAATTGTAAAATGTTTCCGTAACAGCTGCAGCCAACATGAACCATAATTTGCAATCCTATAAATGACTCAAAACCTAAGTGTGTACATTAAAGTACAAAAAGATAAGTAATGAATTGCTCTGTAAAATTACTCAAAATACCTAAGTGTTGTTTCTTTCTACATTGTTCCTTTGCAACAACAAGTTCCAAGACCAGAAATTCACTTTCTTTCAGGAAGCCCAAGGATGCCAACCAGCAACTCCGAGATCCCAACTCACCCAACTGAAAATTCTGCCAACTGAGGATCACTTTGCTTAAAGGACAACTGTGATGTGTGAAAGAACAGCACAACTAAGAGGCACGGAAACAGCCCGTTCTCCAGTGAGAAGAAAGGAGCTCAGCTAGTGGATTTCCACCCCAACATAGCAATCCCATGAATCAGAAATAGATGTTCCACAGCGTCAGTGACTCCACTACACAACACGCTCTGTACAAAACCAGCAGCTTATGGCAGTATGTAATGCTCAGCTCAGGACAGGCATTTATTCATCACAGAACTAAGAGAATGTGTTTTCTGGATTCGCTTGGAAACAAAGTCCTTTCAAATGAAACCGCTCCCTTCAGAAACATGGAGCTGATGGTTCGTCCTGTTGTACAAGCCCTCACCTTTTTAAAGAAAGCCATTCCTATGGACCACACTAGATTTCCCTCAAGCAGCATTACTCATCTTTTTTGACTGATATTCTTGATTAAAAATAACCAAAGAAGTCACTGGGTTAAAGTTATAGTAAGAAGTAGAATGTGTTTCCTTACTGCAGCTTGGATAATCCTTTTTTATTAAATCAGCAGAGCAGATTAGAGGTTTCACAAAGAGATTTTCTCAGACTGGTCAAAAGTCCTGTGTAATTCTACTGCAGAAACCACACCTCGTCCCAACTTTTAACTCACAGCCAAGGACTTCTCAGTATCCCACCAATGCAAGCTTTAGTTCAAAACAGCTGAAGTTGTTCATCCCTTCACAGTTGCTCATATTTTGCATTACAGTTCTTGGCCAGCCTGACTGGGAATGTGATCTCCATTTTGAGAATACAATCAGAAAACACAACTCAATTCTGTAGACACATTTTTCCTTTCTAAATCATTTTGCTGAAAAATACAGCTATACCTATCATCATTCTCTAGCCCTGTGATTTCTGTTGACTTGCTAAGCAGAGCAAATTGCTCAAAAAGAAAAAGATTAGTAAAACGGCATGTTTCAGATCTAACATTCAGGAATGAAGCTGACCTAGCAAGCTATTTTAAAAAATGCTTCTCGAAACAGATAACAAAGCTTTCAAAAGTTTACATTGACATACAGATCATAAAATTTCTACAGCTGGAGTTGTTCTGGCCTACACCTCTACCTAGAACAAAAAAATAACCAAGCAAAACAAACGTATTTTGTGTTGCAACAATTACAGAACAGTTTTGCCCAGCATGCCTTGCTTTGTTGCTTAAAATTTTCTTGACAAAAACCTACTTTTGCTCCCTCTTATCCTGAAACTGGGTTTTAATTGCCAGTTGAAGTAAAAGATAGCAAAGGTTAATAGGAAACCATTTGACAGTTCATAAAGCTAACAGATAAACCTACTAGAAAGAGATTAAGAGGAAGCATATTTGCCAAAACTTGCTGTGTTTTAATCCCAAACTTCCAACAGTTGTCTCAGGAGATGTGAAGTTCCAACCCGAATCACAGGCTCAGTGCAGTAGTTCCATTTAAAAGACATTAATTGAAAAATAAGTCAAAACATCCACGGTTACCTCTGACAGCTGTTGCTAGAACTCCAGCATATTGTCAGAAACATACCCCGGGTTTCTTTTTGGTTAGGAAGTCCTCCTTTAGAACGAGCTGCAAGTCTGCACAGAGCTCTTCAAGAGCTGCCAAAGCAGAGACTGAGGCAAACAAATAGTTACTACATTTTTGCTCCAATTCTTATAGATTCTGTTTCACTGCAGTTCATGATTGGAGTTCCAAGACCGTGAGAGGTAACCTGACAGCTTGTGCAATGCTATAATGATTAATTTTCTGATATGTTAATTTGTGCTATATTTGCTTTATTTTTTTTTTTTTGGCCAGCACTACACACATTGGGTTTTTTGAGCACTAAATACATTTGACAAAAGTTCTAATGATTTGCTGAAAAAGAAGTGGTCTGGATCTTTTTAAGGCTGTTTCTCACTCACTGTATGACAGATACTGCTGTTTTGCTTTGCGAGTGCACCACAGCAGCAGCTTCTAACATCTTCAGCTCCTGCCATGTCAAAAGGACTAAACATTTTGATAGTTCTGACTAAATGTTAAATTTTAGACTAAATGTCAATTGACATGTGCCTGTTGGATTCAAATAGCATGCACACTGCTAATTATCCACATAAAGGAGCAATCAGCCATGGAGAAATGTCCCACAATAACCATATCACTCATTTTCTGTTATGTATGAAATTCTGTACTTCATTAATCATAATCACAGAATGATACGGGGTTGGAAGGGACCTATGGAGATGTAGTCCAAATTAATGTATACGGGAGGCCCTGAAAGAGACTGGCCTCTGCACAACACAAAGGCAAAAATGTTCACAGCAGATCTTCTGAAACAGTTTTGAAATACAAACTACAGTGCTCAGGCACAGCAGGTAAGCTAAGGACTATGTAGTAACTCCAGCTCTTTGGTTCAACAGGCCAAAACAAATTCTAACTGGTTGTCCCTAACCTTCAATGCCCGCACTGGCGTCATTCCTCACAGTTTGACATTGTCGTAACCAACCTTCCAGTTGGCATCAGCTGCCAGGTAGTATTTCAAAACCTTTGCAATTTCTACAGGGCAGAATTTTTCTTTTTATCTGAAAACTTGCATGGACAACATGTTTTCACATGACTATTTCCACACACAGTGAAGATGGATACTGACAAACACAAAGGCCTTAATCAAGAAGCTGAAGGAAAACAATAAAGATATTGAGAGATTCTTATTCAAAGGACAACAGTTCAGAAATAGCTATGAGGAGAGCATGGAGCCAATCAAAGCTGTGAGACACCAAGATTAAGAGCACACACCACAATGCTTGAAGCAAGCACCTCTAGAAATCTATGCAATACTACCAGACCAACTGGAGTCCTTGGGTAAACCAAACAGTAGTATTTAATTCCCACTGGTCAAACAACAGGTACAGATAAACATGGTTCCTTCCATGGGCATCCCTAGTTAAGAACTCACAGGCACTTGTGTGTAAGTAAAGGCTGAGGTGTAGGTACCACAAGGACCACTGGCCTTGTTCCCAGTAGCTTTCAAGGACAGTAGAAACAGCTGCAGTTATTTTGTCTGCTCTTTACCAACAAGCTAAGACAAGAAACAATTTCTCTTCAGATACTGTTTCTCCAATAACACACTCGAAATTAGTTCTCCCTAAACTACTGTTCAAATAGCAAACTTCAGGCTCCATGCAGTGAAGACATTAATTCATTCTCCTAAAATGCTATCTCCAAGATACATTATAGACTTTCATTCTGACGGCTGACATTCTAAAGAGGTTTTGAATTAAATTATTTGCTAAAACAGGCACTGTCTGGCACTGTGTAAGAGATTAGTTCTACTCAGCACACACTTGGGATCATGAAGTGCACAAAACTGTAAATTCATGTCCTAAATATAGCACATTCCAAATAACTTACTGATACCTTCATACTTCAGTATAATACTTTATCCAAGGACCTGGTGAGTTAGAGGTTATTTTAGACTCCTTTTACTTTTGAGAAACAACGGGCCCCACTTCCACAATTAACAGGACAAAAATTAATCTACTTTTGCAGGATAACTGACATCCCATAGCACCACCATGGGAAAAGAGCTGCATTCTTATACCATTTCAGAGATTCAGGAGTTTTTTTACTCTTGAATGAAAGACAAC
>BJBW01017776.1:4128-19954 GCA_004320125.1 Scolopax mira | reverse complement strand
GCGACGGTAACGAACGACTTGAATCCCGCAGCCACCGGTTCCCCGCATGCGCGATGGAGAAGGAGCGGCCCCCTCCCCACCGCTCTTAAAGGGGCAACGGCAGCCCTTAAGACAGCAATGGCGGCTCTTAAAAGGGCACCGTCCTCCCTTAAAAGGGCAAGCGCAGAGGTGGGACCCGGAGCTTTCTGCCACCCAAATTAAAGGCTAGGTTGGGAGGGGCCTTTCGGGTCATCGAGTCCAACGCTGCCCAAACTGCCAATAAATCCATGTCCCTCAGCACCACGTCTGGCTGGCTTTGAAATCCCTCTGGATGGCTTTGAAATCCCTCCAGGGATGGCAACTCTGCCTCTTCCCCCAGGGCAGCCTCTTCCAAGGCTTGATAACCCTTTCCCTGAAGAATTTTTTCCCCAATACTCATCCCAAACCCCCTCTGGGGCAACGTGAGGCCGTTTCCTCTCCTACCACTCGGGAGAAGAGACCACCACACGCTCCCCCCCCACCCTATAAACCCCTTTCGGAGGAGAGCAAAAATCGTTGGGTTTGTATTATTGTGGGTATTTTTTTTTTTACAGGCGGGGAAGGATGGGGGCTTCCATTCTGGTTTTGGAGGGGGTGTTTTTGTGATATTGGGGTGGAGGTACACGATCCCAAGGGGGCGGGGAGGGAAGGGCTGCGGGATGTGGGGGTTTGGGCGGAGGTTGGGAAGGCTGCTGGGTCATGCCAAGGCAGTCGGATGCGCTGGCACCACCCTGGAGGGGTTGATTCAGCGGGGTTTGCCCTCAGCTGCTGCGAAACCCTTTCCCCGACCGGCCTCCCCTGGGTTTATACGTGCTCTTAACCTTCAGCACCCGCTGGGGCCTGTTGCTGAACCGGGGCCAGGGCTCTGCGGATGCTCGGGAGAAAACAGAACCTTCTTCTGCTTCTTCTTCTTCTTCTTTTTCGTCTTCTCTCTTCCTCTTCCTGTTCCTCTTCTTCTTTCTGTTCCTCTTCTTTTTCTTCTTCTTTTTCTTCTTCTTTTTCTTCTTCTTTTTTTTTTTTTTTCTTCTTCTTTTTCTTCTTTTTTTTTTTTTTCTTCTTCTTTTTCTTCTTCTTTTTCCCTCTTCCTCTTCTTCTTTTTCTTCTTCTTTTTCTTCTTCTTCTTCTCTCTTCCTCTTCTTCTTTTTCTTCTTTTTCTTCTTTTTCTTCTTCTTTTTCTTCTTCTTTTTCTTCTTCTTCTTCTCTCTTCCTCTTCTTCTTTTTCTTCTTCTTTTTCTTCTTCTTTTTCTTTTTCTTCTTCTTCTTCTTCTCTCTTCCTCTTCCTCTTTTCTTCCTCTTTTTCTTCCTCTTTTTCTTCTTCCCAGAACCAAAGCAGGGCTCAGCCTCCTCTCTGCTGGACCTGGCATCACCTCTCTGGGCTACTTTCCCCCTTGGCGGCGCATCCCCCAGCAGTGGGCCAGGGCACCCCCAGCTCCTCTACCCCTGTCACGTTCACTATTGGGGTGCCAGCACCCCTCTGCCCTGCTCCCACATGCCTTTTCCTGTGGGGAAACTGAGGCAGAGAAGCCTGGCAATGCCCTGCTGCGCCACCGGTTAAGGTTGGGGGGTCTGCCCAGGGCAGGACCGGTTACAGAAGGGACCAGGTTCAGGTCCTGTAGCCCTCCCCGAAGTCAAACCCTGCTCCCCAAAACCAGCTGTGCCCCGGAGGTGCCTCTTACCTTGGAGAGGATTTTTATTTGTGAGCTTAATTGGTGGTTTTTCACATGCAATATTAATGTACCTTAGGGGACAGGGAAATGCTCCCCTGGAAAACCAGCCGGGCGGCTGCTGGTACAGCTTGGGGGTGCAGCAGAATCCAGCTGGGAATCCCCTCCCTGGGGAAACACCTCCCCCTTCCCCTTCCTCAGCAAAAATAAAAGAGCGGGCAAGCCACGCGCAGGGCCTGGAGGACCCTAAAATAAGGGGTTCCCCCACCCTGAGCCCAGTGGGGCTTGTGCTCTGGGGTACTGGCAGGAGCGGGACCCCCCAGGTAGGGGGACACCAGCCCCCAGGGACACCAGTTGGACACAGGGTGGCCGTGGGCAGACACTAGACGGGGCTGGGTGTCACAGTGTGTTTATTGTGGGGAGCATTTTGGGTGGGCACCTACACCTCGGGTCCGGCTGGGACACTCTGGGTCCTGCCCGGAGGTGGGATGAGGGCAGAGGGAGCTCTGGACATGCACGGAGGGGGACGGGAGCGGGTCAGCCCTGCTTCTGCGGGTGCCATCCTGCCAGCCTGGAGCATCCTGCTGGCATCCAGCACCCCATCCTCCTCAGGGCACCCCATCCGCATCCACCTTGGAGCATCCCATCCACCTCAGGCATCCCATCCTCCTCAGGGCATCAAAGGTATCCCACCTACATCCTCCTTGGAGCATCCCATTGGCCTTGACCATCCCATCCTCCTCAAGGCATCCCGTCTGCACCCACCTTGGAGCATCCCATCCACCTCAGGCACCCCATCCACTTTGGGGCATCCCATCAGCCTGGGGGGACCCCAGTGTCCTGGAAGCACCCCATCCAGCCCTCTCCTGTGCCCCCAGCCCTCCCTGCCACAAGCCTCCAGCCCATGGCCCGAGCAGGCAGAGGCCCCCCAGCCCTGCCAGCCCCCCCCAGTGCCTCAGAACCAGTACCCAAGGGCATCATTCTGCAGGACCAGGGGCATCCCACCCTCCTGCCCGCATCCCACGGGATGCTGGATGCTGTGGGTGCTGCAAAACTGGGAGGACCCGGGAAGGGGGGGAAACTGAAGCTCATGGCTTCCCCCAGCAAGCCGTGGGGCTGGGTGCTGCCCCTGGGGTGGGTGAAGATGGGGGGGGGGACACAGAGGGGGGTGCTGTGCCCATGGGGCAGGGCTGCAGGCAGGAGGAAGGGGCTGGTGGGCGCATGCGTGTCCTCGGGCAGAGGAGCGGGCGGCTCTTGGCGGGGAGGGAGGGGGAGATGAGAGCCGTTGCCCCCACCACGGGCAACCCGGGGGTTCTCCATCCTCGCCTAGAGGCTGAGGTCCACCACCACGTGCCGGTAGACCAGCGTGTTGGCCTTGAAACTGGGAGCCAGGAGGAGCTGGACGTCGGATGCGGGCACGTAGCGGAAAGCCCGGGGCGCCTGCACCGACAGCTCCTGGAACTTGACGAATTTCTGCTTCTCCTCTTCCCAGAGGTAGACGTGGGTGAAGGAGAAGTCACTGCCCAGGGCCAGGTACTGCCGTTGCTCCACCGAGAAGGGCTGCATCACCATGGAGCCGCGGGATGGCAGCGTCTGGAGCTCCACGAAGCGCTGCCCTTCCCACCTCACCACCTTGGAGTCGCCGATGTAGCGGCTGAGGCAGAGGAACTGGTCCCGCTTCACCTTGAAGTGCTTCACCATCTGCACGTCCAACATCTCCCCCACCTCCCCCTGGGGGGAGAACTGCTTCTGCCCCCGGTTCCACTGGTAGATGACGGGGGCTTGGGAGCTGCTGGAGATGATCAGGCGGGGTTTGCCGTCGTTCTCCACGTACTCCACGTCGGTGTCGCGGTGCCAGGCGTGGAGGGCTTGGTGGGAGTAGAAACCATTCTGGTTGAGGCGGTAGAGGCTGGTGGAGCCCGCCTTGGAGCTGTCGGCGATGACAAAGTACCAGTCACCCTCGATCTGGAAGGCTTCGATGTCGTTGGGCTTGCGGGTCTTCTGGCTGTCGATGTCCTGGATCTTGATGAACTTGTCCACGGCCGTGTCCCAGCGGTAGATGTAGGAACCACCAAAGAGCTGGGCCACCACCACGTACAGCTGGTCCTGGGCCACGATGGGTTTGCAGTGCACCGCCGAGTGAGCTGCCAGGGCAGGACCACGTCACGCCGGGGCTGTTTTCTCCCTGAATCCTCCCCAAAAATGATGGGGTGGGGCGGGGTGGTTCCAACCCAGGCTGCCTTACCGGGGATGAGGTCGAAGTCCCGTAGCTTGCGCTCCACGTAGTCCCACTTGAGGATGGCACAACTGCTGGCACCGGGCTGTGCCAGGGCAACATAGAGGTCGCTGGCGTAGGTGAAGGGCTCGGCCGACACCGACTGGAAGGGCAGGACCTGGTGGACCACGAAATCTGGTGGGGGAGAAGCGGTGGTGAAGAAGGGTCCGGCCACCCAAGAGCAAATGGTGGTGATGGTGGTGGTGGTGGTGGTGGTGATGGGTGGCCGGGGTCCCCTTACCCGTGGTGATGCACTGGAAGTCACTCAGTGCCAGGTCCCGGATCCGCTGGCCCTCAAATTGCCCGGGGCTACTGCAGAAGATGGCGGGGACGGTGGTGTTGGTGCTCTCCAGCCACTCCACCAGCCACTTGATCTTGCAGTCGCAGGCCAGTGTGTTGCCCCGCAGGTCCCTGACAAAGATGGCACCCTGTTACCCACCCCAACACCCTGCCCGAACCCCCCAGCACCTGGGGTGCCACCCTCTCCCCGGTTGTCCCCAGAGCTGGGACAGTCTTACAGGTCACTCAAGATGTCCAACGGCTTGAAGAGACCCCGGGGCAACGTCTGCAGGTTGTTGTTGGCCAAAGACCTGATGAGGAGAGAGGGAGGGGGGGACAACAGGGGAGTTGACACAGCCCTGGCCACCCTGAAGGTACAAGGACCATCCTCCGTGTCCCCAAGGAACACGGGGACCCCCCCTCTCTGGTACTCACAGGTGGGTCAGGGACTTGAGCCCACGGAAAGTGGCCTTGGAGAGCGCTTGGATGTCGTTGTTCTCGATGAACCTGGGGCGGGAGGAGATGGTGGCACTGTCCCCTGGTGGAGTCAACCCCACTGCCCCCCCTCCCCAAACCATGTGCCCCCTCCCCATGTCCCCGTCTCTGTCCCCATCTCTGTCCCCATCGCCATCCCACGCACAGATACTGGAGGTGCGAGAGGCCGGCGAAGGCGTTGTCCCCGATCAGCGTGAACTTGTTGGAGTTGAGGAGGCTGTAGAGAAAAAATTGGGGGGACACACACATATAATTGGGGGGAAACTGAGGTATGGGGAGATGGGGGGGGCACTGGGATGCCCATTGGGGGGGCACGGGGAGACCTACAGGAACTGGAGCGAGGGGATGTGGGCGAAGGCGGCCTCTCGGATCTCCGTGAAGGCTGCGTTCACCATCGTCCTGCCGGCGAGATGGAGCTTCAGGGGGTGTCAGCAAGGGAGGGGGGGGTCCACCACCCTTCATATCCCCCCCCCATACCCCTCAGTGCCATCCCTGCTGTCACCTAATGCATACACCCCCCCCTCCCAAGCCCTCACTCCCCAGGGAGGGGTGCTGGGCAGGGGGAGAGCAGCCCCAGGAGAAATCCTGCCCCTTTAGGGGGTGACACGGAGGGGGCGAGGTGGGTATGTGGGGCTGGCACCCACCCCACACATGTCCCCACCCCTGGCCTGAGTGCATACAGACACACGCACGCACACGCGTGTGCACACACACACGGTTCCGGTGTGTCCCTGTGTCCCCACGGCCGAGCACCGGGGACCCGCCAGCCCTGTGCCCTTGGGGCTCTGGTCCCCAAGGTCACAGCAGACGGGGAGCACGGTGGGGACGGGCTGCAGCTGGGCTGTCTGTGCCAGGAGATCTGCCACCGCCGCAGGACACGGGGGGAACCGGTCTGGGGGTGTCCTCAACCTTCTCCTTCGCCTGAGAGGACACCCCCCCCCCGCCCTGCCCGTACCCCACACCGCCACACTGCATCCCCCGATGCAGCACAACGAAAGAGGCTGTCCCTGCCACCCCAGGGCAGCCAGCAGTCCCTGCCAGCCCTGCAGCTCGGGGATGTGACTTGCTCCTTGGCCCCATCTCCATCCCCATCTCCATCCCCATCCCCATCTCCATCCCCATCCCCATCCCCATCTCCATCCCCATCCCCATCTCCATCTCCATCCCCATCCCCATCTCCATCCCCATCCCATCTCCATCCCCATCCCATTTCCATTTCCATCTCCATCCCCATCCCATCTCCATCTCATCTCCATCCCCATCCCATTTCCATCCCCATCCCATTTCCATCCCCATCCCCATCCCACTGCCCGGATACTCACAACGAGATAACCTCGGGGGGCAAATTCCTGGGCACGGCCTTGGAATCCACGCAAAAAGCTGTGTCCCGGGTGCAGGAGCAGCTCGGGGGGCAAGGGGGTGGCCGGGGGGGCCGCCGACCCTCCGCCGGCAGCCAGAGCCAGGCCAAGGCGAGGAAGAGGAGGAGAGCCGAGAGCTGGCCCCTCGGCATCTTCCTCCCGCGCCGCAGCTCCATCCCGCCCTGGCCTAGTCCTGATTTTTTCTCTCCCGGGAGCTGGTCCCTCTCTTCTTCCCGTGGCCGGGAACGGGGAAACCGGGAAAGAATCTCCTTCTTTCCGGGTGATTTCAGGGTGGCGGGGAAGCGGCGGCGGGGAGGGGGGCTGCCGGCATCATGCTCCGGTGCTGCGGGAAGGAGGGAGGAGGGAGGGAGGGAGGGAGGAGGGAGGGATGCAGCTGAGTGACAGCAGGAGCATCCCTCCGGATGCCCGTCCTCAGCAGCGGGTGGGCGTGAAAACACGGGAGGGGGGGGTCTTTTTGTGTGTGTGTGTACGCTACCGAGGATGGAGGGGGGGACCTGGGGAGAGGGACGATGCCACCGTGGTTCCCCCCCACCCCCGAAGCTTCGCCCATGCCAGCCCCGTCCCTCCCGTCCCAGGCACCGCGTTCCCGGCCAACAATGAGCCCATCCAGCTCCGTCCCCACACCCGGGGGGGGGGTGTGTGGAGGGGGGGACACATACACACACACCCCACAGCTGCCCGTGCATCAGGCTACGGGGGGGGACCAGGGGTGCAGCCCCCCCCCTCATCTCCCCCAGGAGACATGTGCTAAAGGGGTGCTGGGTCCTCGGGCAGAGTTTGGGGATGGTGTGGAGGGGGGACACAGTGGGTTTGCCTTGACCCCCCCCCCCGCCTCACTGCCAGCTAAATGCCAGGAAAGGGCTCTTGGAGGCTTCACCCCCCCACCCCCCCTCTTCTGGACTCCTCCCTGGCCTCAGCAAATAGAGCACAAGTGGCCCTTGGCCGGCTGGGGTGGCCCCTTGAGAGCTGGGGTGGCCCCTTGGCAGCCGGGGTGGCCCCAGCCTCCACCCACCACCCCCCCCACTCCACCCCCCCTCCCGGGGTCCCTATAAATCCCCCCGGCTGCGGCTGGCAAAGGGACAGGAGCCGCACAGCGAGGGAGGACGAGATGGAGGGCAGCTCCAAAGAGGCCTTGATGGAGGAGGCACCTCCGGTAAGGAGCACCCACCACCCAGAAGATGTGGGGCAGAAGCCCCCATTACCCTTCCCCAGCCCCACGCCGACCCACGGGTCGGTCCCCTTTGTGTCCCCAGAGGTACACGGCCTCCCCCCGCCTGCCCTGCATCCCCCACCAGCTCAAGTGCCTCCTCATCGTGGTGGTGGTGGTGGTGGTCCTGGTGGTGGTCATCGTCGCCTTCCTCCTCCTGGGGCTGCACATCACTGAGACACACGCCGAAACGGTGAGACAGCCACGAGGAGGGGGGGGTGGGTGATGACACCCAGGGTGCCACCAGCTCCGGTGGCAGATTTTGGGGATGTCACCCTGCTGGCATTTTGCAGGGATGGGGTTTAGACCCCTCACACAATGTTCCTTGACCACCCCCCCCCCTTTCCTTCTGCCTGGCAGGTCTTGAGAATGACCATCCATGGTCTGGATGGAGAAGGGACCCCCCAGCACCTCTCCATGAGCAAGAAGGAGAGGACGGGGACGTTCGCCGTGCGGGACGGGCTCAACGCCACCGCCGTGGTGGTGTACGACTACAGCAAGGTGCTGGGGAGGGGACATGGGGGGCAGGATGAGGAGGAGGGTGGTGGCAGAGGGGCTGAGCTGACCCCGGGTCTCTCAAAACAGCTGCTGGTGGGCTACAGGTCCTGGCGTCACCGCTCCTGCTACATCACCCGCCTGGACAAGGACAACATCCCGGGGCTGGATGCCATCACCGAGACCTTCCAGCATCGGCTGGTGAGTGGTGGCCACCCTGGAGGGAGAAGGTGTCTTCCCAACCTAATCCCTGCATCCTAGGTGGCCAGGATGGCAACCATCCACCCTGTTCTCTGTCCCACAGGCTGGGGACAACGCCGTGCCCTTGGCCGACCGCTCCATCCTGGGCACCACCGTGAACATCCTCTGCAGCACCGTCCCCGTCTACTGGGCATAGGGGCTGGCTGGGGGGGTTGGGGGGGAGACGGGACACATGGGGTGGCGGGATGGGGGTGTCACCGTCCCCATGCTCCCCGTGTTTGCCTTCTGGGCATCTCTCCTCCTCCGTGGCATCCCGTGGGGCAGCTCCATCCGCAGCTGCCGGGCACCACGGTGCTCGCCAGAAAAAGGGGGGATAAAAGCTTCTGTCCACGAAGTAAAGCCTGTGCCCCCCACCTCCGAGTGCTGCTCTTCTCCTTCTTCTTTCCCCCCCCATCCCACAAAATGTCCCACCCCCCCAGGGATGTCCCCATGTGGGGTCTGAGGTGGGTCCCTCGTGTTGGTGCCCTCAGATCGAGGACGAGCCCCAGCCATGGGACACCCCCTTCCTGGGGCAGCAGAGCATCCCCCCCAGCCCCCCCCCATTGCTCAGAGGCTGCACAGCCATTGTGTGTCCCCCCCCCTCACCCCCAATCTGTGACCCCCCCCAGTTTGCACAGAGGGAGGAAGAGATGGCAAGGGCATCCTCTGCATCTCCAGCCCATGGGCACATGCCCCCCCCCAAGGAAAAGTCCCCCTCCCTGTCCCCTCCTGGTGCAGATGGGGACAGAGGGACTCTGTGCCACATCCCCCATGAGCCCCAAGCCCTGGGCATCTACAGGCACCACCATCCTCCTCCTCCTCGCAGCCCCCCCTCCGACCCCATGAGCCCCCCCAATCCCTGGCAGCTCCAGCTGCAAGCATCCTGGGAGGGGGGGCACCTCCAAGCACTGCACCCCAGAATGGGGCTGGGAGGGGGGAAAAAAGACCCCAGGAGGACCTGAGCCAACCCCCCGGACCCCCCCCCACCCCCCCAGGGACACAGCAGTGTTGGGCAGCCCAGGATTGTCCCTGCGGCCACCAACCCCAGGAGGTCACGTCCCCTGGGAAGGGGGGGTGACAATTTGCTGGGAATGGGAAGGAAACTGCAGAGTGACATACGGACGTGGGGACAGCAGCTCTGCTCCCCAAAATATCCTCCTTCCCCCCCTCTCCCCCCCAAATTAGCCGGGCAAGGAGCTGGGGGGGAGGAGGGTGCATGACAAGGTGTCAGAGAGCAAAGAGCCAGGAGCCACCCGGGGGTCTCCCGTGCCCCTCGACACCCTGGGAAGAGGAGGCAGCGTAGTAAGAGGGGGTACACACCCTCACCCCCACCCCCAGATGCAAACATCTGGGTCCCCAAGGTCCAAAGAGGGGGCCCAGGGGTGGCCAGAGAGGTCCCATCCTGAGCCTGAATGCAGGAGCAGCTCTTGCCCAGAGAAGACCAAGACATTTTGGCATAAGAAAAATGTTGATGATGGTTTGGTAGGGTTTTTCCCCAAATCTGGGGCTTTTCAATCCACCAACAAGTGCATGTGCCCAAGAAGGGTAGAGCAGAAGGGGGTGCCAACCCGTTAGGGGACCCCAGCCCAAAAAGTCACCCTTGGACTAAAAGATGGGTGAAGAGCGTGTGTAGAGATGGAAAGAGTCTCATTTCCCAAGTATTTATTTCTTTGGGGTCCTTCCCTTTTTTCTGGGGGGGGGCACCCAGGGCTGACCCCTCTGTTGTACCTTTTGGGGTAAATTACTTATTTTTGATCTCTACGGTCCCTTCCAACTCTAAAAATTCAGTGAAATTCAGTGAAATTCAGAGAAAAACCTGTGGCTCTGCTGCAGGAAACCTGGGGCCCAGCCTGAAGAAGGAGCGAGCGCACCCCAATGTGTGAGAGAGGGGTGGGAAGGGGGTGCCCATCGGTTCACAGGGGGGTTCCCCCCACAAGGGGACCCTGCTCCTGGCAGTGACAGACTGGTGTGATGGCCGTGTGGCTCCTGGAATGGGGTGGGAATGCTCGGGCAGCGGCGTCTCCTTCCCTCCAGCTGGCACCAAAAGCCCCAGCACCGGCAAACATGACCCCCATCCCACCCCCCCACGGTGCCCGAGCATCCTTGGGACCGAGGTTGTGGCTTTGGGGACCCGTGGTGACCCCCCCACCCCGCTGCCAGCCCAGCCTCGTGGTTTGTGGGAAAGCTTTGATGCTTTGCCCACCAACTCGAGAAGCTCCGGGTGCCCCCGAAGCTGGCGAAGGGAAGAAGGGCACCCAGCCAGGTCCTGCCTTGCCCGTGGCCACCTCCGGATGCTCCAACCTGGAGAGCAACCCCAACCCAGGCAGGAAGGTTTGATTTGGCCCCAAACACCTCGCTCTGGGGCAGCAGAGAGGTCCCCGTGCTTGGGGACAAGTGGTCCTCAAAGCCTCTTGACCCACGGGTTCCCAGGGGAATCGAGCTCCCGGGGAAGGGGGTCAGCAAACACTCATGACGTGGATTGCACCCCACACCCCCCACACACACCTCCACCCCCCGCAGCACGTGTCCCCACCAGGACCACAAGTCCCTTCGCAGGGACCACCCCATTCCTCACCCCAGCACCCCGGTATAAAGCCTGGGCTGGGAGGAGGAGGAGGAGGAGGAGGAGGAGGAAGAGGAAGGAGCCATGGAGAGCAGCGTGAAGGAGGTGGTGGTGGTTGAAGAGCCGCTGGTGAGTCCCTGTGACCCTCAGTGGGGTGGCACGGTCACTCTGGGGGTGTCCCTTGTCCCCAGCAGTGATACTGGGCACGGGGTTTTTTGCCCAGTTTATCCCAGTGAGGAGCAAAATCCCACAGGAAGCCCCATCCCCAGAGCTGGGGGGGGGGGAGGGCAAGATGAGGATGGGGATGAGGATGAGGATGGGGATGGGGATGGGGTGGGGATGGGGATGGGGATGAGGTGGGGATGAGGATGGGGATGGGGATGAGGATGGGGATGAGGATGAGGATGAGGATGGGGATGAGGATGAGGATGAGGTGGGGATGGGGATGAGGTGGGGATGAGGATGGGGATGGGGATGAGGATGAGGTGGGGATGAGGATGGGGATGGGGATGAGGTGGGGATGAGGATGGGGATGGGGATGGGGATGAGGTGGGGATGAAGATGAGGATGGGGATGGGGATGGGGATGGGAATGGGGTGGGAGGGGGATAAAAACCCCCACCCCCAGCCCACCAGCTCCCATCTCCATCTCCATCCACCCCAGTTCTCCCCTTCTCCTGTGCCCGCAGGACCCAGAGAAGTGCTGTGGCTCCGGCTGCTGCCCCCAGGGCTGCTGCTTGTCCTGTGGCATCTGCTGCACCAAATGCTGTGCCAAATGCTGCCTGCCCCAGTGCTACAAATGCCCCGGTTGCCCCAGTTGCCCCCGTTGCCCCGGTTGCCCCCATTGCCCCGGCTGTGGCTGCCTCAAGCGGGCTCTCTGCTGCTTGCCCCGCTTGCTCTGCTACTTGCCCCGCAAGCTCCTCAGCTGCCACCACCTCAGGTGCCTCCTCATCACGCTGGTGGTGGTGGTCCTGCTGGTGGTCATCGTGGCCGGTACCCTGCTGATGTGGCTACGCGTCGACCAGCAGCATGCCGACGCCGTAAGTAGGGACCCCCCATCCTCCTCCTCCTCCTCCTCCTCGCCACCACCTCCTTCCCTGCTCAATTTGGGGAAGGGGCTGCCACAGGCGGTGAGCTGTGTGTCCCCCCCAGGTCCTGAGGATGGGGTTGCAGAGAGGATTGGCTTGGGAAGAGGACTCGGCCACCTTCTACCTGGACGATGGGGATGGAAACCCGGCCACGGTCATCTACGACTACAAGAAGGTGGGTGGGGAGCCCAGCGTGGCTTGGGGGGGTGGGGGGAGACACAGGGAAGGGGTAAGGGGGGGTTAAGATGTTGAGGGTCTGCTTGCAAACAGCTGCTGGTGAGCTACAGACCCCATCTCCACCACGTCTGCTACGTCACCCGGGTGGCCAAGGACAACATCCCGGGGCTGGATGGCATCGCTGAGACCTTCCAGCGCCGCCAGGTGAGTCCTAACCCCCTCCCCTCCCGGAGTTTAGGGAAAGGGAGGGGGGACGACACACACACACACACACAGAGAACAATGTCCTGAGCGCGGTGCTTCTCCCCCCCGCCCCGACCCCCCCTCTCCAGGCCGAGGAGAAGCTCGCCGTGCCCTTGGCTGATCGCTCCCTCCTGGGTACCACGGCGAGCATCCTCTGCGGCATCGTCCCCGTCTACTGGGCTTAGCCCCTCCCTGGGTGAGTGAAAACCCCCCCCTCCATGGGCAGGGGGTTGGGGGGGGGCTGGGGGGAGACCCCCTCCACCCCCAGCAGCGTCCTCACGGTGCTTTGCCTTCCAGCACCCCCGACGGACACGGCGCCGCCGCAGCCCCTTCATCCCTCCGGGAGCATCACCGACACCTCCGAACCCCCCACCCCTTCGTGCCCCCCCTCTCCCCCCCCATTTTTGGGAGGTGCCGGCCCCCCACGCTGTGGGGCTGAGCAAGGGGTGTGTGTGGGGGGGTCGGGGATGGGGTGGGGAAGAGAAGAAGAGGGGAGGGGGGGCTCTGTTTTGCCACGCAGCGCCGCATCCCTGCTGCAAACCGCAATGCTGGGGCTTCGCGGGGGGGGGGGGAGCTGGAGGCGATGGGGGGGTGTCTGCTTGGGGGGGGGACACAGCTGGTTTGTCACTTCAGTCTTCTCAGCTTCGCCAAAATCCAAGTGCAGACCAAAAAACACATCCCCCCCCCCCCCCCCCCCCCCCCCGCCCCCCCNNACCAAAAAACCCCTCCCCCCCCCCCCCCGCCCCGGGACATTTAAAGAAAGTAAATTCCATTTCTCCTCTCGCCTTCCTAAAATTATTTCCATTTTTCAGGGCTCGGAGCAGCCTTTAGGTGAATTTCTGTGTCCCCCCCCCGGCGTCACACACACACACACACACGCCCCCCCCCCCAGGTATCTCTCTGCAGGGGGGGGGACACGGGACCCACCTGAGCTGCCCCCTTTGTCCCGCCAGAACCTGAAAAAATGTCCCCGTCCCCTTCTGTGCTGAGCGACCCGATAAAGGGACAAAAATATCATAACTGGGATGCTGGTGTTACTGGGATCGGGGTTATTAGGACGGGGATACTGGTGATACTGGGATCGGGGTTATTAGGACTGGGATACTGGTGATACTGGGATCGGGGTTATTAGCACTGGGATACTGGTGTTACTGGGATCGGGGTTATTAGGACTGGGACGCTGACCTGCAGCTGAGCATCCCGGGCAGAGGTGGGGGGGAAGCACAGAGCAGCGCAGCCACAGCCCCCCCCCCGGACCGGAGCCCACCAGCAGCGCAGCCCCCTCCTCCCAGCGGTGGGGGCCACAAGTCCCGTCCCCCCCCCCCCGGCCACCCCCGCTCCTGGATCCGTCCCCCCCCTCCCCACTCCCGGCAGCCGAGGAAGCTGCTCCCCCCGCGGGGAAAGCGCAGCTGGGGCTGGCCGGGATTCGGGGCATCCATCCAGGGGGCCTCCCCTCGGCTCCGGTGGGGGGGAGCATCCACCCACCCCCCCCCAAAATTCTCCTCCTTCCGCCCGAACACCCGCTGCGGTTTTGATGGGAAAGGTTTGGATTTGACAAGTTTGGGCTTTGAAAGGTTTCCCGGTCCAGCCAAACCCCGGGGTAGCAGCATCCTCCCGCCGCGGCGGCTTGGCGGGGAGGTGTGATGAGTTTTCCAAGGCCTCAGCGCCCCTACGACCCCCCCCACCCCCACACCCCCCCCCCAGCTCAGCCCCTCCCCACCCCCCGCTAGAGCAGCTGAAGATGAGCTGTCGGGAATTTGGCAGGACCCCGAGATCCTTGTGCAATCGCTCCAGCCTTGAGCGGGTCAGAGCGGCGGAGGGACCCCCCCTCCCAAAAAAATACCCAGGGGGGTGTTGCCCAGGCATGAGTGGCCCCCCTGGAGACCCAGGTGGCCCTTGGGGACCCCAAGGTGGCCCTTGGCGACCCGGGGCAGCGAATGGGCTCTGTTGAAGTGGCAGAGCTTTGACGGCAGGTGTCACTCACAGACTTCGGCGCGTGAACAAGTGTGAACACACGCGTGAACACACGCGGCGTGCACACGCGTGGCCCAGACAGGGCTCTGCCTTGCCCTGCTCGCTGGGTCACCCTAGGGTGGTTCACCCAGCTCCAGGGGTGCTCGCCCACTCTCCCTAGGGTGCTAGCCCAACCTTCTAGGGTGCTTGCCCACCCTCCCCGGGGCAGGCTTGTGACCCACGTGTGACTCTGGGTGCAGGGTGCACCCCCCTGGGTGAGGAAGGGTCCGGCGGGGGGGTCCGGAGGGGGCGGGCAGCTTCCCAAGGCCTGCTGTGGGGGGGCCTGGGTGTTTGGGACGGGGGCGTGCGCTGGGGGGGGGATGCTGCCTCCTCATCCTCCCTCTCTTCCTCCTCCTCCGGCAAGGCTTGGGAGGATGTGGGGTGCGGGATGTGGGGTGCGGGAGGGGGATGTGGGGTGCAGGAGGAGAACATGGGGGTGNNGTGGGGGTGCAAGAGGAGGATGTGGGATGCAGGAGGGGGATTTGGGGTGCAGGACCATGACATGGGGGTGTAGGAGGGGAATGCGGGGTGCAGGAGGGGGATGTGGGGTGTAGAAGGGGGATGTGGGGTGCAGGACCAGGACATAGGGGTGTGGGAGGGGGATGGGGGTGTGGGATTGGGATGTGGGGTGCAGGACCAGGACATGGGGGTGCAGGAGGGGGATTTGGGGTGCAGGAGGGGGATGTGGGGTGCAGGACCAGGACATGGGGGTGTGGGAGGGGGATGGGGGTGTGGGATTGGGATGGGGGGTGCAGGATCAGGACATGGGGGGGCAGGAGCAGAGGTTGTGGGGTGCAGGACCGGGGTCGGGGGATAGCGGCCGGGATTGGGGGGGCAGGATTGATACCGGGGGATACGGATGGAACCGGGGACGGGACGGGCCCGGGGGGGAGGATTGCTACGGGGGGCTACGGGACGAGAGCGGGAGTTGCGGGACGGGACAAGGCGGGCACGACCGGACCGAAGGGTGCGGGAGCGAGTCCGGGGGCTGCGTTCTGGTGGCTGCGGTGTGGGGGGAAGAACGGCGGCCCCCCCTCTTCCCATTTCCCACCCCCTCCCGCCTCTGGCCCCGCTCCCAGCCCTGCGCCCGGGGCTGCAGGGGCCGAGCTCCGCGCTTGAACCCGCCCCCGCCAGATCTCATTTCCCTAAAAAAAAAAAAAAAAAAAAAAAAGCGAGAGAGAGAGAGAGAGAGGAGGGGAAAAAAAAAAAAAAAAAAGAAGCGAAGAAGAGAAGGAAAGAGGGGAAGAGAGGAAAAGAAAAAAACAAAAAAAAACCACATAAAAAAAAATAAAAATAGCCTCCCGCCTTCCCTGCCCGCCCGCTGCCCGCGGAGCCATGGCCGGGCTGCGGAGCTGCGGGCTGCTCCTCTGCCTGCTCCTGGCCCGGGCCATGCACTTCCCCGACTACTCCTACGTGCTGGAGGAAGAGGAGGAGGAGGATGAAGAGCCCCTGGACTACAAGGACCCCTGCAAAGCCGGTAGGAGCTGAGGGAGGGGGATGCGCGCCGGGGGGCGGCCGGGCGGGCAAGACAAAGGGGAGAGGGGGGGGGGGGTGAGTGTGTAAGAAAGTGTGAGTGTGTAAGAAAGTGTGAGTGTGTCCCGCACGTCGGGGCTTTGCAAGGGGAAACTTGGCTCGCCCGTCCCCGGGGGCTTTTTTTTTTGGGGGGGGGGGGAGCACACACAGGACGGGAG
>BJBW01017772.1:0-23520 GCA_004320125.1 Scolopax mira | reverse complement strand
CAAAACTGTATCAAGCTCCCAGGGTGACAGTCCCATCACCAGCAGGCACTGGGCTCAGCAATGCCTGGGAGCTGGATTCCAGCTCTGGAGTCAGGAACACACTGATCGGGATCAAAGGCAGATAAACAGACAAGGTTCTCTTCGGATGTCGGCCACCACAGGAGAAGCAGGAAGAGAAGGAGAGAGAGCTGACCCTTTGATCCCTCAGCTTTTATACTGAGCATGGGGCAGATGGGATGGAATACCCTAGTTGGTCAGGTTTGGGTCACCTGCCCTGTCTGTTCCTCCCCACAGGTAGGACCCCTCTACGCTTTTCCGTTTCCGACCCTCTAAGGAGCAAATAACGAAAATTGTCTGACCCTGGTTGTCCTAGCAATAAGTATAAGCAAAGGCCTCTCTGCAAACCGTCCCTTGGCACATAGCAAAAACATTGGCCTTATCATCCTGAGAACGAGCAGTCTGCTCCACAATATGCTGTTAATTTCAGAGAGTTAGAGGAGGCCTAACTAAAATGTAAAATTACAGAACACAAAAATGGTTCGGTTTTACCTCAAACTGAGATACTGACTCTGCTGAACTCGCTGCAAATAGCAATAGCTACTGTAGAGGTTCAGCAAAACTTGTATTCAACAGCTGCTTGCTGGATAACAGGTGTGTACTCGAGAGGTGCATTATTGTCTTTCCAAGCAAAACAAAAGTCAGGATTTGAGCACTATGGAGAGAACCACAGTTTGAGCAGGGGAAGGAGGAGAACGTGAAGACAACTTAAGCAGAGCAAATGAAACACAGCAGAGGTAGAGAGGAAGGAACAGTTAAGCCTCACCCTATGCCTCTATGCTGTGGAGGGATGCTGAGGTGCAACATCCCTCTGAGCCAGTTCTTTGAGCATATACTACTACGGGGCCAAAGAGGGAAAGAACCAGAGGCTCTGCAACTGTGGGACTTCCTTGTCTCTTCTCTGGCTTTATAAAACCTACAAGCAGAATAGAAAGGAGCAATGCCAGTGATAAAAAGGTGAGAGAGAGAAACAGTGCACAAGTATGTGGCTGACTCCTCTGTTTTGCATCCCAGCCACCCCTTCTTGTGTTTAGAATAAAGGGCATTTTTCAGCAGAGCTGCCAAGAAGAACAATTTCTTGCAGTTTGCTTCACCTGATAGAGTGGTGCCCTCCCCACACATCAACCAGAATTGCTGCTGACAGTTCTGGAAAGCCACAGAGACCTGGAAAAAGCAAGGGGAAGGTGGGACGGAAAGCTAAATAATAACAATAATAATATTAATAATAATACCCAGAACCCTTGACTAAGTTTCAGGCAGCACAAACCACAAAATGTTGCTGCATTTACCCAGAGAAGGGAACTCTGACCTGAAGGTGTAATGAGTGGCCAAAGGTCACCTTGACTGTGCAGGTCCTCAGACATACTTGTGCTCTGAAGACACATACATCACTGGTCTGCCACATCCAGAGAAATCAAGATTAGGTTAGCCATTTTTCGTTCACAGTGCAATAAAATGGTAATTGTGTCACTTCTTTTTCAAGATGAGAGGAGAGAAAGGACAGAGGGAGGATTATGAAAGAGCAGTTCAGAAAGTTCAGTTGTTTGTTCTTATTCATTTCTTCTTCTTCATGTGAGACCTTTCCAAGAAGGGTCCTTTTGTGAAAAATATCTTTGTGCTTTATAGTACCAAATTCCACTTAGAGCACATAGAGGTTCCAGTGTTACACAGCTCCAACATACCTGCTTAATGATGAGCATTTATTTAAATCTCATCCTTAGTCAGCAAAGGATTCAAATCCCTTATGAGCCTCAAGGACTTGCAATTACTTTTCAGACTGGAGAATAATACATCAGTGTAGGAAAAAGAGACCTTGAAAAACAGCAATGTGACAAATGGAATCAGAACCGAGCCTAAAAGGTGCATTTTTAAATATCAACAATAATAAAAAGTCATGCATAGGATACAAGAAGAACTGTCTCAGCACTGAATACTTCAATATTATTATTCTTCTAACACATTAATAATGCCCTTGTCATCCGGACAAGACATCCTACAACTCTATATTGATATTTTCACTCTGGCAACTGGGCCATATGGAACAGAAGCCTAAAGTGTGTTGTGGGTGCTGTAGGCCAATTGTCCCCACCAGGATGTTCATCTAAATAGCCAGAAATGAGCTTCACAAATGTGGATTTGTCATTTACCCCATGGTAATGAAAATTCACGGTTTGGTGTCAACAAATGCAGCAAGACCAGAACACATTCTACAGATTTTATTAGCATTCTGAAGGTATATCATTTCATTGTGTTCAAGGAAAAAATACAGAAGAAATATCACAGAAAATTTTCACTGATGGTCCATCCTGTTCCAGGGTATGAAGTGAAGCTATTTGTTCAGTGTTACGGCATTTCAGTTTAGGTGTCGGACACCTTAGAGGAGCCTATTATATATTTATTCATACAAATGTGGAGCAGTGGACTTCAGAACATGAGAAGATAAAAAGCAGAGCATCATATGAATCTGGCCTTAGCTTTTCTTAATATTAAAAAGAATGGTTTATGTCTTAAAATAAACCTGAATATTGGAAATAAAAAAATAAATTACCAAAATGGCATAATGATAGTCACTAGCTGATGGACATGCTTTGCCTTTCAGTTAATTTATCTCTCTTACATGATAAATAAGTTAGCTTATAAATCAATTTCTGCTTTGATAAAAAAAAAAAAAAAAAAGAAAAGAAATAATTAAATCATAAGTTCTATACCAATGGTAAAAAGTTAATAGAAATTTTAATGAAAGTGCAAACTACATAGGGTTTGAACTCAATATCCCTGAAATAGAAGCCATCTATCCCCCAAGGCTAAACAGCTTTTGGTACCATCTACAAACAAGATACATGATTTTCACAGGCTCTCCTGAAGAGCAGAGTTATTATCATACATTAGATTTTGCGTCTTGATTAAAAAATCATATTAATTAAATGCAATTAAATTAAATTAAATTAAGAGTTGAAGATGCAGCAATCCATTTATTATTATTTATTTTCTCACAGTGTGGGCCACATTCTAATAGAGTGATCACCTTCCCTCCCAGCCTCCCAGTCACGATTACACAACATCCCTGGAGCACTTGCAGTAACTGTGTGTGAAGAGTAGGCATGTTACAGAAGCATTTTAATTCTTTTAAAAGATTTTAGTTCTTTTCAGTGAGATTTTTCTTGCATGAAAAAAACTGTTCATGTGGCCTCCTCTTCAGCTTTGGGGTTGTCTCTTCCTCTGAATTGTTTTCTCAATGTCTTATTGTTTTTCTTTGTCTTCTTGTGTCACATCTCCTTGCATTGTACCAGTTTACTTCATTGTATTCACTCTAGAATTCCTGGAAACCTTCTCATGATGGACAGACATATATGCTGATAGCTACCCTTACTGCATCTGTGTTGTACCACCATTGAGAGCGTACATCTCAATAATCCTTGAGAAGAGAGGAGTTGAGAGGAACAGAACAGATTCCTCAAAGTAAGAACAAATTAATTCTTTTTTTTTGGTCTTGAGGGTAGGATGAGTCATCCAAAAGTCACATTTGACTTTATATACAGAATCCTGAGCCTGCCTGATCCTTTAACTTTAATCAAGTCACTTAAAGGCTAGAAGTTTAGGATATGTCCATTTCTTTAGCGGCGAGAAGCTCCCATGCTGGTGGGGTAAGTTGGCTCAGCAGCAGGGAGTAGGTAGACTGCTTCTGCACATAAGTTACTGTGTGACGTCCTTCTCCCCAACTCTATGTAGGCTGGCAGTATGAAACACGTGGGCTGTCCCACTGATCCAAAGCTTAATAAACATGTTGGGTGCCCTGAACCACAACATGAGAAGAACTGAGCAGCAGTGTGGAAGTGTGCAATGAAGTCCCAGTTGGCTAGCAGGTGAGGAGTCTAGGGAAGAAAAAAAGACCTGCACCAAACAAACCATTCTTTCAGATGGATCTTGTCAGTCCCATTGGCAAACTTGTGACCTCGTTAAAATGAACATAGAATCATAGAATCATGGAATCATAGAATGGTTTGACTTGGAGGGACCTAAAAGCTCATCAAATTATAACCCCCCTGCCATGGGCAGGGACACCTCCCACTAGAGCAGGTTGCTCAAAGCCCCATCCAGCCTGGCCTTGAACACCTCCAGGGATGGGCAACCTGTTCCAGTGCCTCACCACTCTCACTGTAAAGAATTTCTTTCTGCTGTCTAATCTAAATCTCCCCTCTTCCAATTTAAAACTGTTGCCCCTTGCCCTGTTGCTACACTTCCTCATAAACAGTCCCTCTCTGGCTCTTAATAAGTGAAGTGTTTTCCGTGATTTTTTATCTTCCTGAAAAACTGAGAAAAAAATTCTAATATTTGCAGGTTTTTCTTAGCAGACGATCGATCCTCATGTGGGAGAACCACTGAGAGCCTGAGAAGCTGTCCCTACAAAAGTAAATCCAAAAGTAAAAAAAAACCCTGACAGGCAGTCAAAAAAATTACACTAGAGCCAATTCTTTAACATGCATATAATAGAATGTAGAATTATTTTCTGCTGTTGTATTCTCCTTCCCTCCACTAAGCTGGCAGTGCCATCTCCCCTTTTCTGAAACGCCTGCTACTCTCAGGAGCATTCACCCCCCGCTCCACGCTCCCACCATCTGTGAGAAACTTCTTCTATATCATCTGTCTCACCCATTTTCTATCTCACTTCAGTTCACTGCTGGCAACATGTTCTCTCCCTTGCCCTCTGTAATTCCTTTTCCTTTCTCTCAGCAATATCATTTTATATGTTAATATTGTTATTTAGTGTTGTCTCAGGTTCCTGGATTCAGCTTATATGGAGTAGCTTGTTGCATTGAATTTGCCACAGTATCTTTATACATTATGTTTTTATCTCATATGGCAGATTTGTTTCAAGGACATTATGAAAACGAGTCTGTTCATGATTATATACTGCTGATTCAAGACACAATTTTGTTTTCCTTTTGGAAAATCATGTTGGCTAAATGTCTTTCTTTTTGATATCTCTGGACAGCTTCTACATTGTGTTCCCTTATGACAGTTTGTTTCAGAAACAGATTAAACTATACTGCAAAATAATCTCTTTATATTATCCAATTCACAGCAAATACTAACAGGGACTGTACTGAAAGGAAGATGCATTCTGTAAATAGAGTGAGTCCATAACAGTTTTTCCTCCAATATTCATATAGTCAGAAACAGAAAAGTTTAGAACTTTTTCTCCACCCCGTACCCAAATCCTGTTCAGATCTTCAACTCGCTTAACCGTGCCATTACTTAGGAACACACCAGCCTGTAAGTTAGAGTAGGAATCTTCCAGAAAGGCCAGGCCATTGCTTTACAGAGAGATAGATGCACATGTGTGCTTACAGTCATCCTGTTCACATCAGTCTTGTGACTTAAAGACAATTTCTGAACAGTAATTGTGAAGTCAACAGTAGCCAGGCACTACATCAGAACCAGCTCCTCAGACTTTTGCAGTTCACTTATTCACATTGAGCACTGCTGGCTAAGACTGGCCTTCTACTCATTATCACATTTAAAAATAGTTTTAAGGGCTTATTTGTAGGGTTTATTTGTGAGGTTTATTTGTAACATATGTTCCCACATGAAGGAAAAAAAATAAAAGCTTGCCAGGTGTCCATTCGTTTTCAAAGAAAACCCTAACCAAACTAATCTCCTGAGTCTGAGAAATCAAATTGCAAGCCTTTCAGGAAAATTGCACTATAAAATAGGCCACGCATGAAAATATAATTAAAGTGGGTAGTAGTTTTCACTACAGGAGCCCTGTTCTCTCTGAAACACCAGCCACTGCTCCATTCATGTGAAATTGGATCAAATCTGCCATACAGCTGCTCCATAGTGATAGTTCTTGGGCATATGAAAACATGCTCTACTCTATGTTCATCCGTTAGACCTTTTCCTTCCTGCTGTTCAAGAATCCAACAAATACTTTCAAAGCAGAGGTTTTTGCACCCTAGAGGGCTTCCCACCAACATAAAACCATAACAAACTAGCACTCGCTCATAGACCTTTCAAAGACACACACAAAAAAAAGAATCACATTTATTTATGGAGATAAAATGCTTAAGCAAGAGACCATTCAGTTTTCCATGACAGCAGTCGCTATGCTGTCTCCTAAAAAGACAAGATTTATACTATGTCCAAAAAAAAGTCAGTTTTCTAATGGAGGATGGCAGAAGAATTGGTAGTGCACCCCTAAAGTTATAATATGAAATCTATAAAATTGATTCAACATAAAAAAAAATAAATACAAAGATAGAAGACCCACTAACAAATATATCACAACCTTCCTAAACAAAGAGAGTGGGATATTGGGGAAAGAAGGAGAAGAGGGTGGATTTAAAGGTAATGTTAGTTTTCTCCGGGGATACCCATTTTCTTTTCTAAAGCTTTTGCCTTGGAGGTCCATTTATTAGCTTGCTTACACAGTGCGTATACACAGTTCACAACAATAACTGTTTGAAGATATGAAAAGCTATGTATGATTCCACTGAAATGCTTTCACATTATTTTCTTAAACCAAAGAATTCTGCATTCACATTTTTAAATCATTAAATAGAAAGGTGTCCTAGTTTGTATTATCTAACCAATGAACCAGGGAACCAGCTGCAGATTCATTTTCTGTATGATTTCCCTGATGGATACATTCAGGATGCCATGGTCAGGAGCTGGTAAAACAACCCCTGGGAAGAGGTCAGAAATGATGCTATCAGAGAGCAGAATGCTGTGGGACAGGCACAGAAAATTTAAAAATAAAAACCAACCAAAAAAAAAACCAGATAAGGAATGTGCAGCCAGGGCCACCACTAACGTAATCATTTTAGCTTCTCTTATTTAAATCTCCTTTAATCCTTCATCTACAATTAATAAGATTTGCTATTTAAAAAAAGTTCAGAGGGTTTCACATTTATTGCTGAAACATAAAAGTAAAATTCTGGCCTTTCATCATCTCAAATATATATAAAACTTTGTGAATCAAAAGTCTCTTTCAAACATCTCTGAGGGTGACACGTTAAAAAACTACCAGAAATGAACAGTTTATTGTTGAAATCCCACCACAGATTAGTGAAGATAAAAACCAAGATGATACTCGGTGGTATACTGAGCTGGCATCAAAGACAGTGAGCATTCCATCTATTTTGGAAAATAATTTCTGATTTAAAATAAAAGGTAACCCATTACAGGTGAAAAAATTATCTTTCTCATGCCTAATAGTGTCAGACAGGCTGGGAGCGTGGAAGGATGGAAGCAATAAGTACAGGGAAATGACTCCAAATTAATGTTAAATGTGGACCTTCATAACAGCAATGACAACAATAGAAAGACAAAAAGGCAGCTGTACATACTCATGTTTTGTGTTCTTTTAGACCCAGATGAGATATTTGCACATGCAACTCGCACAAAAGGGCTGTTTTCATAGCCCTGGATTGCTAAACAAAGTCCTGTTTAATATACAGAGCTAAGCCTGATGTGGTGTGTAAGGATGGGGAGAGCCTGTGTGCCTTCCCTTATTAGAGTAACTCTCCTCTGTGCTGGTCTCAGCCTGCACACAGGGAGCTGGGGGAATGCAGGCAGTCCTGGCAGAAAACCACTGCATCCGCTCTCTTTTTTTCCAGCCCAACTGCCAGGTGAAGCGATGGACTGTGGGACAAGCCCTGATTGGGTGTCCCTGGTTACCAAAGATCTCTGGCCAAGGAGATGGTGCAGCTCTGTCTGGAGATGGGAAGGCATCAGTGGGATGAGTAGGGGTCACAGAGCCCATTCTGCTCACCAGCCCACCTGAGAGACTGTAATACTGAAGGGAAGGGAAAAAACAGAAGGGTTACAAAATGGAGTCCATCCATTAGCCAGAGCCTCATGAGAGGACACCAGTGTGCTGCAGGCACCATGGACCAGCTCCAGAGCTACACTGCCACAGGAAAAAAGATCTTTCCCATTCTTCTCTATGTATTTGCTTTTGATTGGATTGTTTTTTCATGTGTTGTATAGCCAGGACTTTGAATGTCTTGTTGTATAGTAAGAGCTTCCAGAAGGAATGTGTAAAAAAAATAATCTAGTCCAAACAACTTAACAGCAACAATAGGTGTAAAAGAGACCCTTTCCTGATTCTGCTTCAGAACCAGAAAGGAACCTGTACATCTAAAAGTTTGTCTTTTTTTCCTCCCATAATGGACATTTATTCTAAACTTATTCTAAATTTATTCTGTCAGAATAACCTACAGAATTAGCAGTAGTGCTGCCTTGAGAGATTTAGGACATGGCATTGTTTTAACATAACAGGAGACATCATTATTCTTTGTCATTTCTATTGTTATTATTGTATATGTAGAGAGAAATGTATGCACCAAGGAAAACAAATTAATCTACTCTAGATTGGTTGACTCAGTCAAGCACTTCCCCATCTCTCTTCAACACTGTGTTTGAGATTGAACCAGGAAGCTTTTGCATTTTCACCTGTAGCTTTGAAAGTGGATGACACCTTCCCTGAACCAAAAAAACCCAGCCTCTTTGGGGGTTGTCTGCCTCTATAGCCTTAGTTTCCAGCCTCATCCTCCCAATGTGCAGCATCAGAGTGAGGTAGAGATAGGGAATGGGAGGGGAAGCTCACTCCTCCTGATATCCACTTGCACAGAGGGACCCTGGTGGAGATGTCCCGTCCCTAAAACCGTAAAACAAGCTAAGGATACTTTAGTAATGACATTGCAGCTATGGAAGATGGCCAGCATGAACAAGCTCTTGTTCTTTAGTGGGATACCTGAATAGGCATATCTCTTGTTTCTACCACTGCAATACGGAAGTATATGTTGTGTTATCTCTTTTAAATGATGTATCTTTATAGGCAAGGACAGAGAGCAAAACACAGTGTATGTGCATATTGTATGTTGGATATATATGCTAAAGACTCTCAACAGTGAATTGGTTTTGGTTGTTCAGTTTAATGACATTTAAATCAATCTGATTTGAACAGTTAGTTTTCTGAGATGTCCTAATTTGATTTGCCCTCATGAGTTAGCAGAGCTAGACTGGGTTTCATAAACAAGAAGTTTGAAAGAATGCTACTATTTCCGACAAAGTATGTAAAAATGACATTATTCACATTTCTAAGATCAGAAATACCATATTGCTTCAGCACAAAACCCACTCTAAAATCCAAATTTCAAATGGCAAAACCCACCTTATTTACCAGCATACCTTTAGTCCTGTCAGAGATTAGGTTACAATCATGCCCAAAAGAAACAGTTGAAAACTTGTCTGTGATCAAATTGCACACATACCTTCAACTAAACTGCTCTCTGTGACATTTAAAACACTCGGGTTGCTGCAAGGCAGTATAAACACACTGAAGGGACGTTTCATACCATAAAAAAAAGAAATTTATTACACAATAAACATAATTCAGATCAACAAGGAGAATGGCAACTTCCAGAAGAAAAGCCTGTCAATCCCCCCCAGCCCCACACACATACAGATGTGCATCCAAGGGAAAATAACAGTTCATAGCTTCCTCTAAAATATATATTTAATAACTCTACATGGCTGTAATGATACTTTGAGATTTTTCAAACAATAAAAAAGCATTTCCAAATGCATTTCAAGGAGTAAAGGATACTAGCAAATTCCCTGCCAAAACAACTTAAATTATCATGCCACTTTTCCACGCATGTTCAAAAGCAAAATGGAGATGCATATGAAACACCAAGTCTAAGATCTCTTTTTCAAAGTGTTGAAGCCAACACATGAAAGTGAAATATTTCTCAGTCTCCTTACTATAGATCCACTGCATTAATGCAAGACAACGTCTAAAAGCTATACCAAAGCATTTAAAGACTAAAAAACAAGCAATGTGGTTTTCTCAAGAAGGGCATAATAAATTAGCTGTAGAAGAAACAAAAGTGTTCAGAATTTTAAGGCAACTAAAAAACTGCCTGTTAGACACTGAGGAATACCTAAGTGTGAAATTTCAGAACCTGAAATATCTATTTTACTTCTATTTTTAAAATGCCTGCTCCTCTTAGGAATATGAAATAAGGTACATGCAAAATAACCTGAAAACCTCAAGAAGATGCAGAGACAGATGGAAATGTAAACAAGTTTGAAGGATCTCTGCCAAAAGTCTGGTCTGATCCACTGTCCAATCATTAAAGAATAAACACCACACAAGCCCCTTTGTTTTGAATGAATTACAACCTGGAATTACTTGGCAAATACACAATGCAGAATGCTGTGGAAATAAAGAAATAGAATCTAGCATAGAGGGACATATTTGCAAGTCATCTCCTTCTGTGCAAAATCACAAAAAAGGTAAAACATGTCTTTTGGACCCTGTTGGCTGATGGTATAGAAAACAAATTTTTCACTTTTTGCTCTATGGTTCCAGCAGCAGCAGGTTGGAGGCACCTCAAGCTGCAGGATCCATGGGAAATAGGACTGTCTTACAAAAGTTGCCTTGGAACTGCCCTTGGGACCTGGCTTTCTGTCCAAGCAGGCAGGGACCTTCCAAGGGGGCTAGCGCATACTGGGGCAACTAGCCTATGGGGCAGCCCACAATCCAAAAGGGACTCAAGGGTCAGCTCACTGTAGCTGTGGGTGCAGAAGATGTGAGGTTGCCATCCTTGTAGCTGCATCTCAAATGCTGCATCTTCATAAGGCATATAAAAAAGAAACTAACTTTAATTCTTTCCTAGACCTAGCCCCCCGGTAGTTTTGTTGGCCAATTTCCCTGCTGTGATTTACATCTCTCTTACAGTAAAATACTTCTTGTTTTAGGAAGACAGGATATCCTTAGCTATTTCCTATTCACTCTACTCTCTTGTGACAGAATGCTTCTTAAATTAAGGGTTATCATTGGAGAAGATGCCCAGCACAGACATCGTACTTCATAAAAAGAAGCTGTAGATGTCTACAGAGCAGAGAACTAGACTTGCAATGAGGCCATCAGTATTCAGTTCCTTTCTACCTAGTTTTTCCCTCCCAGCGGTCCCCTTCATTTAGTGGCGTCTGCAACACCTACCAGGAGCGGTCTGGCCAGACAGGAAAATGGACACATTGCTTTTAATTACATGACTCATTAGCTAATGAAATTAAGTTTGATCAGTAAAGAAATTCTATGTTCTTTTTCTCTTTTAGATTAGACTGTCTAGATTTACAAAGATAAAATCTTTTCACTCTCAAAATACCCAATATCTGCAACAGTATCCTGGACATTCCCTGTCCTCATATTATAGCAACTATGGGATAATGATTTTTATCCTGACAATAGGCACAGGAAAAGGACAAGACGTCCCCCTCATCGATGCCAGCATAGATTTGAAGTAATTCTATTACTTTCAGCATGAGCCTGTCAGACATTGCAAATCCATATTTCCCGGGGAGAGAGAAAGCAGGAGTTGGAGACAGGAATTCGGTAGGACAGTAATATACAATTGTATCAGGAAAACATGGCATGGGTATAGAGCTTTGATTATAGTTATATATATATATACACACAGGCAATATATATCTGAGCAAGAAAATAGATTCTCTTATTCACCTAGTGGGGAGGTCTTATAAGGATGCATTAGTACAAACCTGGTTTTCTTTGTCTAGGCTCATTCCAGTTAGTTTCCTCTTTTTCCATGGAACTTCACCTCCAAATTAGGCAAATATTAGCATCCTCATTTTGTAATTAGTTATACTTACATATGCTGTCTTTATTTGACAGAAGTGGCTATGCCCAGCTGAAATGGATGCTTCCCACTTTGGTTTCCCACTGGCCTTTTTTATCAAGTAGGCAACTTTCTGTGAAGAGCTGTTAACCTGTGCTCACTGATGCAACCATGCCTCTATTTACCAAATAGAGATGGTATGTATATGATGGTACGTATATGACTCTCCTTAGGCAACTGGCAGGAAACTCCTGAGTACAAAGGGATCTTTGAAGGAGATGGGTGTTAAAGAGGGTGATTAGGGAAGAAGCTAACAAAGTTCTTAAGAGACTCCATCTTAATTTTCTAAGGTCTATTCATTTTCCATGCAGGAAATAAGGTAAGACATCTAAAGTGTCCTCCTCCCTACACACATATACCAAAAGCAGCTGCTGGAGTGGCTGATACAAAGAGGCAACATTTGGACACCTTGCACATCCCCTCACACCTCTCATCATCTTCCTTTCCGCATCTCCTTCCCTTCCTCTTGGAGAATTTTTTCCCTTCAATTGCTATTTCTGTAAAACCAAAACTTTTACGGAGTTCAGGGGTTGTTTCATGTGATGTCTTTGCACATCATAATTGGGAAATGTGTTAAACCAGCTGTTAGCTTTAGTAATTGAAACACGCTGACTGGGGACGGTGAGGTGTGGAGTCCCCCAACTGGGACTAACAACAGCCTTGGAGCTGAAAGCAGAAGCTGGGAAGAGCAGGCAAGGAAGAGGCTGGAAGCAGAGAGAAAAGCTTGGCGGGGGATCTGGAGAACCTGGCTCGGGGACCCCATCGTGCCTGGCAGGATATGAAACACAGCACAGAGCCAAGTGTGACTGCCCCCCTCCCCAGCTGACAACAAAGACATAAGCGTACCCGTTAGTTTCACTGCAGAGTAGCAATGAGTGAACTTCTAACACTTTGGAGGTCGTTTCACTACATGGTCTGGGTGATTATCTGAGCCCCTTGGGCCTGCAAGACCAACCTTAAATCTCATGTAAACAAGCTTCATTGTGAGACAGTGAATGTTTTTATTCCCCCTTCCCAGACAGTGCAGAATGGTTTGGAAAGGCAATGGCAATTTGAAAAATTCATAAAGCTGAACTTTTAAAACCTGAGGAAGACATTAGTTCATTTTCACTTGCAGATGAGAGCTTGTAACATTTCTTATTTCATCAGAAATGTTGGGCATCCCCACACCCACATAAGTGCAGCATTCACTAAGCCTTACAGGCATTTATTTGGTGTGGCAATATTATACCACTTGGTATGCATGTCTGTGTATTAAGGAAAATTGATTTGCAGCATTTTTCTCTGTATGCTCAGCTGATCTAGTGTCTATCACCCCTCTCTCTCAGCCCCAGCTACACAATCTCATTGGCATTAAGAAAAATATTAAGACAAGAAAAACCTCATATTTCTTATCCAAGAAACAATTCTGATTTCTTAATTCTTAAGGCCTTCAATTTGCTTGCATTAGTTTTTCACAATGACCTTGCTTTCATACATAGCTTTCAGAGTAAAATTTGTGAAGAATCTATAGTACACTTATGTTTTTATCCAAATCACTACTAGACAGGCATGTCTTTCCAGGTGCACACACTTTTCCCATATGCTCAACACTTCCTTACTCCACCTGTCTGCTGAACTCCCCCAGGTTGCTCTCTACTGAATTGCACTGTGGAACACAACCTGTGAACACCCGCATCTTACCTTACTGTCTGGCTGACAGCCCCATGCACACAGATGCTTCCACTCCTCTTTAAACCTTCCCAAACAGTGTGACCCTGTCATTGAAATCCGGTGGAGTTTACAACGGTACAGTGTTTATGCATGTGTGGAATACTTTCATGACCTAGAAGGGCAAAAGCTATGCAAAATTAGCCTGATTCTTAAGGGGATGCAGATTTCACAGGCACCAGCGTGCTAAAATGGGAGATGCTCCTTCATTCACTTTAAAAGCCTCAGCAGTAAAGACTCATGAGAGACTCATGAGTCTCATGAGTTTCCCAGCTTTTAATTGATACATCTCAGGGACTGATGAGGAATAGAGACAGCACTCCCACCCACTGCAGCAGCACACTGTGGGGAGTCCAGCGGTTCTTTCAGCACAGCTATGTGCTGTGGCACATTGCTTAGGTAGCCTTAAAACGTATAATCGTTTAAGCTCCTTTTTTACAACACATAACGATGTGTGTCATCACCACAGGGATCTTCCCTCTCTATTCCCAAATCACGTCAGGAAGGAGGGTTAGCAGGGCAATCTCCACTGGCTATCCCACCTGCACCGCAGTGACCAGGACAAGGCCTGACCAAGGTTCCCCCTGGGCTTTGTGCAGAAATCATGCAGTTAAGCCTAGAAATCCTGGCTGTGGGGAGAAACTCTTAGCCTGCAAAGGCAGAGAGCTTCTCCATCGGGTGAATTTGATTTTTAAGTTAAGACCAGAGGCGCGTTCCCCTGTTGGGGGGGGGTGACTTGGTGAATCCCATTAACTGCTCATCTCTCCTGGCTATCTGCAGGTACTATCAATACACCTTCCACTGCCTCTCCTGGGATAGCTGAGACACTTGGCAATTAATTTGCAGGATCTCAAGCAGAAAATTATCTCTCTGTAGAACGAGCAAACCCTGACTGGTCTCCATTTTAAGACAGATAGTATAGAAATGGCTGCTATTCCCATGAAATCCTGAGCGTGCACCCCTCCTCCTATTTATCCCTTCTTACTCCTTCTGGGATTTATATAGGTGATAAAGGACAGTGCTGTTGTACAGAAAAATCACAGCCTGAGCACGGCCAGAACTGCACCCAAAACTGAGCAGCAGCTCTTACGGAGCCATCTGAAATGCAGGCCATTTCACTGCCTGCATCTGTGTGAAAATACTGGTTCCAGCCGGCTCTTTGGAGCAGGCTCAAACAGCTGGGTATGTAGAAAGTGTTTTCCTCGTTCTCTTAATTTTCACCATGGAAAACAGCACCTTTAACACATAAGAATCAGTACCTGCACACTGCAGACAAGAGACAGAATTTCTATTTTTTTACATGCAGAGAAATCCTTGAAGTGAGTATGTTCTATTGACTATTTTGATTGTGGATCTGGAGAATAGGATCTATTCCAAGTGACATCTGCTATTTAAAACTTTAGCAACACGACAATTAAATAAATAGTCGGTTAACTTTTAATTTATGTTTATAAATTTATTTTCCAGAACGAGTAAACTATGCTCCAGACTAGACAGTGCCCTCCTCAGAATTTAAAGTATATCGTATTAAGGTTCTTTATAGATACTTGGAATTTCCTTGCAAAAATTGAAATCTGTTGCTATGAATACTCATGTTCAATACAAGTAACTGTGACTCTTACCATGCAAATCAAGAAGAAAAATGAATTCTAACTGAAAGGAATGTTTTTCTTGGAACAGCTTCACAGGGATATCAAAAATGGTAATAAAATGGTGATATAAAAATTTGTATAAAGTGAAATGCTAGATGCCATACTTTCTATTTAATATTTATCTAAAATAAAATTCCTACCTTTCTGTGAATATTGCAATCTGTTTTCTGTTATTATAAATATGATAAGACCTATTCTAAGAAGAATTTTCTTTGGGCACTTTGTAAATTGATCAGGTACATGAATAATAAAGAAAAAACAGATCACCGCAAATCTGGTGCTACTGATTCGTTTTTCCCACTTCCAGGTGAGTTAGTTCACAGCAGCTTAGCAGATTCAGACTTACATTCTTAATGAAATTATGAACATTTCTTTAAAGTTCCCAAAAAAGTGGTTAAATCATAATCAGGGCATAAGCAATGAACTTCTTTTCTCTCACCTAACATTAAAGTAACATTAACTACTTAACATTAATTAAAATAATGTGAATTATTTTACCAAAGGAGCTTTCTTCTTCCGAGCTGCCATTCAATTAAAGCCTCACCTATACTTTGAACAAATAGACCCTAAAAATAAACAAAAGCAAACACCAGAGCCCCTGGAAGTGCTCCGCTGCCTGGGAATGTCCTGGCAAGATCAGTCTTAGTATCCATTTGAGACACAGATATTGCCTCCAAGAGCAGGCTCCCTGAGTACCTCTCTGTATTAAAGGTGTTTGCTGCCCAGCCTCTCTGTGCCATTACCCTGTGAGTCAGAGATACAAAGCACAATGCTTATCTGCCCTAATTTGAGTAGCTAAAGTTAGATGTCACCCCAGGCTCATCTGCTGAATAGCCCTCTGGAAACATGCCCGTCTCTACCTCTGCTGCTTGGGCAGTTCAATGTCATCGGCTCAAACTTAGACGTCTTAATATTAGATTAGAGTCAGATGAAATGTAGTCCAGCCCAAGTGGTTTCCCTAAAGTGAAATACTGGGGAAAAGATCTCATCTTTCAAGGCCAGCTAGCTACTAGACTATTCTTTTTCTGCCTCAGTGCAAAATGGAGCAACCACCATTGTATCAAGAAGTATTTACACAATTTAAATTTTTTTTATGCTCTAGAATTGATGTCTGGTTAACTAGACAATTATTTTGTTATATGGAAAATTAGAGAACATTTCACAAAAACCCCACATTATTTATATAGAGTTTGGGAGGCGATATATATATATTTTTAACATTATCATCACTTAAAATGTTTCCAATACATTTCATTATATCTTTATATATCATTATATAATTAGATGATATTTTATTATCAATGATATATATGTGGGTGCTCATAATTTTATTATTACCATAGAATTATTATTTGGGGTGAATCTCAAGGAGTGTTCAGCGCATCCCCTCTTTGTATAAAAATTGAAAGAGATTGCCAGAGAGTTTAATGAGTCATATACACAATGCATAAGGTGTCCCACACGCTTATGAGGTGAAGAAAAAGGCAGCTACAAAGAGAAATGGTCATGACAACAGGAACAGAATCAACATAAGTAACATGTCAGGAGATAAGCTATAAGATTTGTTTAACTACTAGGTTAAAAAAAACCATTAATATTTTATAATTTCTTTATAAATAGAGCCTTCTTGCAAAGTCTCACCTTAAAAATCTGTAAGGATTTAAAGAGGCATCACATCAAAAATATCTTCTAGCTACTTTTATTGAGAATGCTGTGCCTGGTGCTTCCGGCCCTAGAGATGAATCTTTCCAAGTCTGGCCCATCTAAAACCAGCCAGCAGCCATGTGTTTGTAAATACACTTGACAATATATACCAAATACACTTGACAATATATACCAAAAAAAGCTGTATTTAACCTAGAAATCATGTACTTATGTTATAAACAAGGAATAAATGCTCAGCAAAGAGATTTCTTAACTAGACACGTTTTATTATGCATGTACTCAAGGTTAGGGAGATCTAAGGAGATGTGAGTTACAAAAATCCTTTGAGTAATGCCCTGCCTCTTCCACAAATCCCATACTTGTTCATTTTTTCAGCCAGAATAGAGGAACCCCTGTCTGCTTTCTAGTCTGTAGGTTGATGGGGTAGTTGTTGGGCTCTCATCAGCAGCTTTTTTTTTTTTTCATAGTGGTTGAAAAGATGTCTCTGTGCATATTGTGTTTAGAAGGCTTCACAAATACAGCACAGCTACAACTTCAAGTGACAACCCCTTTCCATTATTATTTTCATCTCTCACTTTCGAACTGCAAAACAATCCAAAAACATGAACTCTATTAAAAAAAATACTCAAATTTGGCAAATTGCTCCTCTTGTAGGATTATACCTTCAGAACATAGGTATAAATCCTTATTGCATAGAGTTTGCAATTTTTCTCCAAACTGTAACAAGAGAGTGAAATTGCTCCTGCTTTATCATTTACAACATAAGGTGGATCTGAACCATGGGTTTTATGTCAGGAAGATGCTTGATTGATTTTAGAATAGAATCTTCAATGTTTTAGACAGGTTTTTTCATAAACTAGTTGAAGTAAAAATTCAACTCTGATTGTACAATTGCCTGCTAAGAAGAAAAAGAACACAGAGACTTTTTGCAGACATTTATTTCTAGTCCTTATGTGTCTCTTGGTATGTCATTATAAACTGGGGAAAACACTGACTGGAGATATTAATGGCTTTGTTCTTGTTTTCTTGTCTTAAAAAAGGATAAGATAAAATGAACTGAATTCAAACTTGTGGGCCTCATGAATTTACATCCAAATAGATGGTAAAAATAAATAAAATGAAATGCTTCTACTTTGATGAGCTACTCTGTTCATCTTGGGTAGAACTGTCTTTTATATCCTCCTGGACATTATTTTTTTAAATTCCTGTGTTGGGCTGTGCGTTAAACTTTTTCATCAGTAACTATAAAGATAAGAAAACATAACATTTTATCTGATATGCGAGTGAGAACAAATTGTAAACAAGATATAGACTTTAAAAATCTTCCTTGGAGAATTTCCAAATCCAGCAATGAAGCACTGTGTCTGTTATTTCCTTAGTTTAAAAACCCATTTTGAATATATCACTTTCCATTTCCAGCAACAAATAGCCTCCTAAAATAATTTTGATTTAAGGGGTCATATTGCCAACCATAATGGACCATACTGAGTATGTCTGATAAGGTCTCCACTGAGATGTGATTTTTGATATGTAGAGATCACTTGTCTAAATATAGAGGAAATCACAGTTCAGAGGTTGGCTTATGCAAGAAGAACGTTTTTTTTTTTTTTTTCTGGTGATTGCTAGGGTGGTTCTTCTCTCGGAAAACATTGTGTAGATTTCCCCAGAGAAAAACACCAAGAAACCTATTCTTGATTGTCCAAAAAACAAGTGGGGGAACAACACTAGGAAACAAAAAAACATGAGGGCAAAAAAACCTCATATGAAAGGGTGGGCTTTAAGAAATGGCAGGATTTTGCACATATGTCCTGCTCAGCATCCTCAGGACAGGTAAGTCGGTTCCTGTCCACCCCCAGAGGCATTGACAGACAGCTCTCAAGTGAACAATACCAAATTACAACATCTTAATAATTTACTGCCTACCAGTTGAGCGGCCAAACGCCAACTTTCATTTGATGGACCTCTCCGCATTGATCGGTCAAAACAGCAGCTGAAACATCTTCCCAACTGCATTAGCCTCAATCTATTTTATTGAGGTTTGGACTAACTCGCTTTACCTCCTGGTTCAGCCAGGTTCACCCTGCACACAGGGACAATTCAGGCAGCTCCTCTGGCAGGTGGTAACACATGACACTGCCAGTACTTAACCTTTGACAATCACACGCTCGTCTCATCTCCAGCCAGAGCTTAACCCTTCTCTATGATAGATTACTCTTACTGTATAGGGTCTTAAATCTTCCTGACAAAACATGCCTTTTCTGTTTTAAACAACACGTCAGACTAGTTTTTTAATACTACTACTACATAGCATAAATAGGAGATCAAACATATAGTTAATACATTTTTATATATATAATTCCATTATATGCTATATATTTATGTTTTTTACCAGTATATAGTACAGCTCTCATGGGTATACTCTCCAGCCACGTGTTCTGCACCACATTTGATACCTGCCATTTCTGTGTTATTCTCTCACTGCTCTTCTCTCCAGGGAGAGAACAGGGAGTGCAGTAGAGCGCTTGGTTTTGTCAGAGCCTTTGGTTTGGTTCTAGTTTTAGACATACACATTGTTCCATGATTTTGTCAGGGTCTGAGGGATCCAAGAGGTGCTTCTTGCTCTGGAGCAGCAGGTGAGGAGGTGGTTGGGAGAACATTTGGCCCCAGCCCAGTGCTGCAGAGACCCTCAGCCTTCTGCACAGAGGAATTTTAAGCTAAATCTATGAATTCATGTGTAGAAAGGAAGCTATTTTGGAATGCAAAAACACAGCATAAACATTCAAGAAGGCTTTCTATTATAAAGAAGTAGTTAATATGTCATGATTGAACGTGCTAACACACTTGAAACTGAAATAGCTTCACAGAACTTTTTTCTCTGTAATGGCCAGAAAAGTCATTTCGGCAGCGGGGCAGGAGGAAGTTGGCTCTGTCACTCCACCAGTTCCTCCCGAGAATAAGCAGACAATAGGAAATGTGAGTAAAATAGATGCCTCCAAGTAAAATGCCCTCTGCCACCAGCACGATGAGTTAATTTTGGCAACCTGACATCTCTGATTGTTTCGCTGGGAACCAACATTTCCTATGTCTGAAAATTATCTTTCAGATTTCCAGTGAGGATGGGGACAGATTTTACTCTTGTCACTCACAGGTTGCAAAGACAGATCTTGTGACAAGAAGTGAAAGTCTGGAACTCATTTTAAAAGTATATCTGATATAACACTAGCCATTGGAATACATCCAATTTATAATTATAAGACTGGAAAACTTTAAATTAGGTCAAACTTCAGCTCCAAATTAAAATGAAAGCATTCAAGGGCTTAATGCATACCAGCAAGACACGCAATGTTGCATCTGCTTTCACACTGGTGACTTGAAGGCTCAATTGATATTAAAAGCAAGAATGTTAAATAAGTGGATTTCTTTTTAATCAAGAGACGGTGTTTTCATTGCTCATCACTTTGTGCTGGAGGGCCATGAAACTATCTCAGCAAAACTGTCAGTGTTTGCAGCCTCTGTGGCCTACTCGCCAGTGAAGCTGAGCTACTTATTTAGCTGTAAAAATGTTTCACTAGTTGGAGTTTCTAAAATTACACATGGAAACAAGGAAAAAGGTTGGTAAATCTCTCCTGAATATGATGGCAAACCTCAAGAAAATTACCTTTAAAAAATTTATTTACCAGAACCAATTCAGTTTAGATGAAATATTTGCTTTTCTACAATTTAACAGCAATGTTGACTGCTAAAAAAGAAAAGCTGGTGAGTTGCCACAAGCCACATAATGAAATGGTGTCTTTGTTTACAATAAATGCTACAACTCTGCTGGCTCTCACATTTTTAACCCTCACCATCCTGACATCTTACTGCAGACTGGCAGGAGCCAAACTAAGTCCTTTCTTCTTCCAACACAGAGAGTGACAGTGAGATGGGTGATGTGCCCTGCTCTCTGTACTGGGCTGCTGGGCATAGGTCAGAAATGAGACAGTAAGAAATAATAAAATAAAATAAAATAAAATAAAATAAAATAAAATAAAATGGTCAGAAAAAGAGACACAGTTAGTGGTTAAATAATTTCTAGTTGGGTTATGAAGAAAATCTGCAGGCTTTGGAGTGAAACAAAGCCTTCCCTAAGCTGAAAGGGCAAGCAGCTTACATTCTTGTTGTCTCTTTTAAAATTCCTATTTTATGACAGTAAGACTAGTGAACTCTCTACCATGAACCCACCTCTCAAAGACATTTCATCAAAGTAACAAGGTTACCTACTGGAAATCTAGCATCAAAGATATGATGCTGTCATACAGGGCAGGGGCAAAAAGTACAGGGAATTCATTGTTTCCAACTTAACTGCAGATAGCAAGAAGGAAGTTCAGTGATTATTTTTACAGGGTTTTTTTCATGTGTGTATGTGAAGGCAATTACACTAGAAAATAACAAAAAAAAGCCACACCAAAAAAACCACCCCTAACCATAATCCCTTCTCCCCCTTAAAATATCCCCCGCTAAGTTACCACTACACCTGTTCAATTATATCTATATCTTTTCCCTTCACCTATTTTGAGAGCTGAAATAGACTGCAAATATTAGACATCATGTTTGGATAGTACAACAGAGAATTGCTTGAATTAATTAATGCAAACTATTTTCCACTCTGTCCAGGGACGCAAAAAACAAATGTAACTAACAGATGGGTAAAATAATAAATATTCCATTTTATTTTGACTTTTAATCACTTTCCCCATGTTGTATTAAAAAGAACATAGATAAACAGCCTCTTTTCACTATGAGCATGCTAAATATAACCTATTCCTTAAAACCACAATATGCAAAAATAAATAGCTTGCTTGAAATTGAGCTATCAGCTTATTGAAGCTGGAGCAGCAGATAGAAAATTTACACAGGAGTTTGAGATTTTGTTTTGTTGCTTTTTACGTCACAGACTGTCTTGATTAGGAATGTGGTTTAAAAAAAAAAAGAAGAAAAAAACCCAACAAACAGGAAGCAACCATTAAAAAATAGGAAACAGGCAGCTACTTCTTTGTGGTTGAGGTGTCTCTATAGCTGTGCCCCTGCAGCCTCCAGCGCAGTATCACACTTTCTTCCCACTGCCTTCAGGATGTCATTCCTCTCCCTGGTGCCTCCATGGTATCTTGCTCTCTCCATGGCATAGGGAAGGCACCTACCAGGGCAGTGTGTCACCCCCAAAGCCATCCTGCTTGGAGGTAGAAGAGGGAGGGGGCTCAGCCCATAGTTTGGGGACAGAGACCTCTGGGGCAGGATGGACACCCCAGAAGCTGCTCCGATCTGGAGCTCGGTACAATCCATCTTTATCCTGCACAAAATTTCAAGTCCAAACACTTCTTTCATTTTCTCACTGGGGGAATGGTGTTTTGGGGCTTTTTGCTTGAACACCAGACCCATGTTTTGAAGGCGTGCTGTGTTTCTGCTCACAAGGCAGGCAGTGAAATGGCTGAAACCCACCACCCCACCATATTGCTGCCCCCATCACCTTGCTCTTCCAGATCTGCATCCAGCTCTCTAAAAAAGACAGTGCAACACCTGTTCATCATCTCCTACCTTTAGGGGATTTTATTTTTTTTCTTTTCGAGTGGTAGTTTATTCAGCACAGTGCTTGCAAATCTTTGATGGCGTGAGGTAGGAAATCATCGCACAAAGATTTTAACTCCCGGCAATCTGAACTCTGCTTTTAACACAAAGCAACATTAGCTTTATCAAAAGATATATTGTTTCTACCTGCAGTTTAGAACCTTTTTGTTTTCCTTTTGCGGAGCCGTTCCTTATGTTTCTTTCATCAACTGCCTTTCAAGAGAGGAAAGAATACAGCTTTCTTCTTTCAGAAGCAAACTGCCCAGACAAATCCCCCTTGCCCTAGAGATCCCTATTTAGGGTCAAATTTCTTTCTTGGATAGTTGATTAGGGACTTTCATAAAAATCAATGGGAGCTGCTTTCAGGCCTTTAAAGTCTGGCCCTGCAGAAGATAAGGAAATATAAAATTCCAACAGAAGAATCTGCCTTTTCAGAAGAAACCCTTTCAAACATTCAAGTTAACTAGGTGCTTGTTTTGCCATTCACTTTCAAAGACACAGAGCAATACACTTAAATATAGTGACCTAACTTGTCTTTTAAAGAAAAAGACAAATAAGAAAATAAAAGCTGTTTTGAGCCTTTAGTTTAAAAAACCCAACCTCCTACAACATTAGCTGCATGAGGATATGAAATATTGGATGTATATTCTTTGGGGAAAATATTGCAATCTTTCACCAGGATGAAATATATACACAGATACGTGGTCATCAACTTGGAAAATTTATATACTTGAAATAAATACCAGCATAGTCAAACACATTGTTGAAATGCAAGTGAGTCCTTTACAGGGTGCAGTTAGATCTAAAATGATCAGGGTAATGAACAATTCTGCTACAGTATCACCTTTCAGACACTAAGAATATCTACTTCTTGCACATAAAATAAACATGCAAAAATATAGCCAGGAAATAATAGATTTTAAAGTGGATTTTGATATAAATTTGGCAATATATCAATGAAGAAAATATCACTCTGATATGTGAATTGTTCACTTAAAGATAAGACCATTGCCCTCAACAAAACAACTGTCCAGGAAAGATTCAATGTTTTATAGGATTGTAATCGCAAGGGAAAAGTTAATTTAAAAGTGCTGGGTCTGGTGGGGAAAGGGTTAATTGTTCCCAGG
>BJBW01017771.1:12962-25304 GCA_004320125.1 Scolopax mira | reverse complement strand
CCATGTCCTTCTGCTGTTGGTGGCCCCAGAGCTGGAGGTAGCACTGGGGGGGCTGTCGTTCCCAGAGCGGAGCAGGGGGGTAGAATCCCCTGCAGTGAAAGAGCCACCTCTTCAGTGGTCATCTCCTGCACAAAGCTCTGCCTGATAAAGGGGATGGTAAAACTGCAGTCTAAAAGCAGTATCTTCAGATGCGTGGCAGATCTGAACCATAGTTGGGGCCTGGTGTAATTGTAAAGAAGATGGAAGGGAGAGGAGTGGAGTGGAGTGCAGTAGAATAGAATAGAATAGAATAGAATAGAATAGAATACCATATTGCAGGTGGGGTATTCATCATGAGTCCAAGTTCTGCTGAACCAGGCTGATCGAAGGTCTGAGTGTCTCATCTCTTGGGGAGAGGAAGCATTCCTGGGTGCTTGGGGTGTCCATACAGGTCTGGGGAGGGGGGTGTTGCAGCATCAATGAAAACCCTTGTTTTGAGACTCCACCACCCTCTGGAGCTCAGGGGTTTCATCTGGAGTTTAGAAGAATCACTGGTGGTTCCTGCAACAGCCTGAAGATCGTCCTGAGAGATTCACTGTTCATACATACAGTTTCAAAAAAGAGGGAGTTTTGCCATCTCTGTATTTCAGTGAAATTTAGTCCTCAGCATCAGGCGTTTGCCTGAAAATGTCAGTATCGTGTTACAGCTGAAGGCAGCTCACCCTCTTACAACAGATGCTATTTCGTCCTAAATATGAGATTTTTTGTCCCTCATGCATGAACCTGTTATGTCCCTTCCTCAAAAAATTCTAGATATTAAATGTGCCCCCACAGGAGGGTAAATGATGAAAAAAACAGTATGTATGAAAGGGCTCTACAAGAAGTAAGATTACTTTTAAGAGTTTTTTCATAGGCTCTTACCCAAGGTGTTCTAAATTCATCTGAATTCCTGAGTCATGCAATGCTGACATTAGCAAAGGCAGGTCCTGGGGAGAAGGTGGACACCTGATTTTTTGTGGAAATGGGGACAATCTGCATTGACATTTCCTGGCCTATAGTGATGAATATTTTTCCCTTTTAACACTGTAAACCAAAAAAAAAAAAAATGGCAAGACATGATAATACTGAGTATCATACTGGAATTGTGAAGAATTGGAAGTTTGTTCAAAAGGGTTTATATGTGTGATGTTTTGAAGAAACCAGCAGATAATTTGCATGATTTGTGGATAAATGCCGCTTTTGTGCCAGAAACCTGGATGGAGGGGCCTATTTTGAAGTTTCTGATGGAAAATACAGTTCACATCCCTATTGTCAAAGTATCTTTCAGAGGGGTGTTTTCGGAGGTACTGATGCACAGTTACTAGAGCACGAACAAAGAATGCCTGGTTTTAGAAATGTTGTGTGTGTTGCCATTTATACAAAAAGAAGCTGGGAAAAAAAAAAAACCCACATTTATTTTAGCTTGGCATACAGGGTGATAAAGACACTAGTTGCGAAATGCTGGTTTTATAAGTATAATTCATTATACTTTCTTTGATCCAGTGTTACAAATTAGGGTCACTTGTGTCAGGAGATTAAAACCTTTTTGTCTCTCTTTGATATCAAACTATTCTTTCCCAGTCCCTTTTATCTTGTGGAGCAGTGCTGAATTCCACAGCATCTTTGTCAGTCCGCTTGTGTTATTTGCAGCAATCATTTAATTGGTTTTAGAACTAATATTATTTAGTCATACTGTCGTTTGCCACAACAGAGACTCTTTACTACCCTAAAAATGTTGAGAGGCTCCAGCGTTAGCCGGGTAAGAGAGACCACAAAGAATTTGGGACCACGGTGGGAGTGAAGGCAGCTAAATTGGATAGAAAAAGGGGGGAAAAAATAATAATAAAAAAAAAGGAAACCATACAAGTCAAAGTAAGATTGTACATCAGAAAAACTACAGCAATCTACTGAAAATTAGTAGATGATAGTCATGAGTAGCTTACAGTGAACCGCGGGTACCAGCTTCCCTGAAGCACAGAAATAGGAACTTGGAGAAGCTTGTAAAAGGTGTCCTCAGGGAATCTTCCATTTTTTCACTATGATACCTTTAATCCTAGAATTGTCAAACCACATGGAAAATAATAGGACTGAATGGTTCAGTCAGTTAAAAGTTAGTATTATTTCTTTTATCAAAAATATTAGGTCTTTCTGTGTTTCTGGAGCTGTTAGGATTTGTATAAACTTTAAAACAAGTGAAGTCAAGTATTGAACTTGTATTGCTCTTTCTTTTTTAATTTAAGATCATTATCTGTGACTAAGCAGACTCTATTCAATAGAAAGAAAGAACTTAAAGCCAATATTTTTTAACAGATGATTCAACGAGAGGCAGAAGTAAAGAATAAGGTAACTGCTGTGGCGTTGACAGACTCTGTTCACAACGTGTGGCACCAAGAAGCTGGGAAAACTATTCGAGAGTGGATGCGAGAGGTGAGGCCAGGTGGTTTTTTTGGTTTTTTTTTCCAAAGAGTTTGGGAATATACGTCTGTATATGGCTCTATAAACATGTCTTTATCTGCTGACCTCTTCCATTTCTTCAGGGTATGAAAGACAGCACTTTACAGGAGCACGGAAATCGCGTGCCCATATCAGCCCCTAAAATAACTGCGATTAAAGCCGGTTCTGAACTTCAAAGATAGCAACCAAAATAATAAGAATCAAGCCCAGTTTCTCCCTGCTGCCCAGCTGTGGAGGCACAGATACCACGGCAGCCCACGCGCTGCCCCAAATCTGGAGCAGAGCTCCTGGCTTGACCTGGCAATGGTGGAAAAGCCCCTCCAAGCTCTTCGTGACTCAGCCCAATGGCTGGCAAAGGATCCTTTCTCCCAGCGGTTCCATCAGTCGTAATTATTTCTGAAGTGCTCTGAAGTTCTCTGATGGAAAGTCACAGCATTTGTTGCTGTACAACCACCAACAGCTGGTCGGTCCAAAATAATCTGGTGAGTTGGTTCATGGCCATCATCACCAAATCCCACCCCCGGGTGAAGGAGGATGCCATGCGTTCATTATTCTCTTAATACTGAGGTGTGGGGGTGCTGAGATTTTAAAAATCACATTTTTTTTAAAGCGAGACCAACTAAGCTCCCATTTATGAGTCTCTTCCTCGCCAGATCAGGCTCACGTCTGTGTTTAATTCGTTCCCCTTGCTAAAAAAATTACATGCACATGGCAAATTTAAACTGGTCACATCCTGAACTTTTTGTTAGATTTGGCTTTTTCCCATGGATTTAGCAAAACTTTCTGTATAGGCTGCCTATTCCTGACTTAACCTTACAGTTTTATAGGCCGTGACTGATGGGAATAGAGAATCACCTGGGATGCAGCCTGACAGCTCTGACTTAAATGTTAAAAATATAAAGAATGGTAACCCCTACAGGCTCTGTCAGAAAAATCCCCATATTCTTTATGGGAAATCAAAACCTTAAAATATATGTTATGTAGTAAAACTGAAATTTTAAATCCTGTAATTTGGATCTGACAACTCCATTTTTCTTTAAGCATTTAGTCTGAATAAGACAAGTGCATTACCTTTAATTTCATTTGCAGAAAGTAGATCTTAAAGAATAAGTTAAATGATTAATGGCCTAAAAAGTGGATGGAGTGTCATAACTTACATTAGCATTGAAAATCTCCTATAAGAAAGAAGAATTTTACATATGTGAAGTGTGGCTGAGTGGTATTAAGACTAGCATATCACCTGGATACCTCTTACTTTAATCAGGTTTAAGGCTACTGGTAAAATGAATAATAATTAAAATATACACCTAATCGCTGCCTGTCTGTAGGGCTAATTGCTGTCATTGAAAGAATGAATTGTTAAAAAAGTAATTCTTCATTGGAGCTATCTCTCCTGTATCATTGGTGGCCTATTTTTAGTACCTATAGAAGTCATGATTTTTGAATTTATTAGGAGCTGTGATGAATGATAAAACAAATCATCCATTTACATATCTTGACACTGCTTTCGAGAATACTTATTTCTTACAGGCAAGTGTCACATTGTATATAAAAGCTGGTTAATTGTGTGCTAATCTTCTGTATTATCTCCAGCTCTCTGATGTAGTGTTCTATCAGTAGTTAATATTAATTTTACTTATTTCAAATGAATGTAATACTTCATAAAAATTCTACTTCTTTTATAATTTCTACCATCTTGCATTTGCAATTTCACATTCAGTTGTTAATTAAAATTATACATGCAAATTGTAAAATGTATAATGCTTTACTACTTTAAACCTTAAAGCCTTTGTGAAATACTTCCATTTTAACCATTTTTTACTAAAAAAAAAAGTTACATTACTGGGTAGGGTGTTTGTTTTCTTTTTTTTTTTTTTTTTTTTCCATAGAGTTCAATAGTTTCATTGATCTACTGTTTCTTACAAAAATCTGCCATGCTTTGTGAACTTCACTTTCTAATCTCATACAGCAACCCTTCCTTTATGTTGTTCCTGCTCTCCCTGGTCCCAGAACAGTAGGGTTGCCTTGACAAATCTATTCAAAAGCCATTCCTCGCCCTTTATTGGTGGGGACTGAAGCCTTTGAAATTCTCTCCTCACTGCAACACAGCTGACATCTTCTTCCAGACAGAATGAATTAAGGAAATACAATAAGACACTTGATCTACCAGTCAAGGATCTTTCCACAGTGAGGACGGACTCCATGGTGCACAACTAGGGCAGCAAGCATCTACAAATACACAATACATGCTTGTTTACCCGAATAGCAATCGTCCATTTTTAACAATCATGATTGATGGGATGATTTTTTAGAAATCTCTCTGAAAATTCATTGGGTCTTTCCGAAAAGTTATGCATATGGATTTTTTTTTTTTTTGTGGTTGTTATCTAGGGAGGGGGAGTTGCCTTTTTTTTTTTTTTTTTTTTTTGCTTTTCCCCTTAATGAAATTAATCAGAAAGGGAAAACTCAGATTTGTAATGAGGGAGGCCATCCTATTAAAAAAGTAGTTGCTTTACAATTAAATCTTCAATTCAGTAGATTTGGCGTAGTTTTAGCATATTTTATTAAAAGCATATTATTTCATGCTTTGATTCATGGACTTCCCTGAATAGATAGCATCCGGAGCAAAACATTAAAAAAAACTCATGGTAAATTCACCCTACTCAGAGGTCCAGGAGTGAAAGGTAAATGTAAATCCTTCCTGAAGATAATTCCTCAGAGACCAATATTTGCATTTTTAAATGTTCGTGCCCACTTTGTCTCAGCTATATTTCCCATTATTTGAATATCAATCTGCTGTCGTGATGGCTTTCATTCGGTTGTAATCTGTTGTTTTGCAGCTTCCCAACCATTCTTTCCACAGCATGCTCCATCAAAATGCCCTGAAAAATCCTGATTTCTGCATTTTGTCAGGCTCAGTGGTTGTACCAACGCCTATTTAATGACTACAGAAAGGAGAAGCTTAAAATGTGCAGTGGGTGACTCAGGCAGTGGTTGGTCCAGGCACCTCCTTTAGTCCCCTGGAGCTCAAAGCAGCACTTAGAGACATGCTGTCAAGCACAATGCAGATCTCCTGAACTATGGTCTTACTCTTTTTACTTATTCAGAATGAAACTACAGTATTTCATCAACACTTAGTGTCAATAAGTGTAGTTTACCTTCCAGTCCCTGTTGGGGCTAAATTAGTTTGAATATTTTGATGTGGTCGTTGGCCTTACTTACAAAGTTGGTACTTATTTTTGCTCTGGGTTTTGGGTTGTGCTGGTTTTAAGTTGGGTTTTTGTTTGGGTTTTTCTTTTTTTTGGGTGGGCTGGGGGGGGGCTTACCCAAAAATTCCCACTCTGCCCTTACAGAACTGCTGCAACTGGGTGTCCAGCTCCGAGCCCCTGGACACCTCGGTGGAGTCCATGCTGCCGGACTGTCCCCGCGTCTCTGCAGGTAGGTCGGTGTGTTTGTGGCCAGCCAAGTGCTCAGGAGCACCTCTCTTATTTAAAAATGTGCTTCTGAATGCTTTTTAACCCTTCCAGAGCAAGATACGGTTGACAGTGTATGGCTGCTGCCTGTCCGCAATGCTAATTTTTAATTGTTTTATTATCTTTTTTTGCTTTGCGTGGGGTTTCAGTTCTCTTGTCTACTTGTAGCTTGTATTTTTCTCAACTTCTGTTCTCTTTGGCTTTAAGTAGTTGGTGATATTGTAGATAGGAGCTTAAGAAAAACTAATAGTGAAGGTGAAAACTGGGAAATTTGTCATAGATCCTTGAATAAACACCTAATTTTATGTAGCAAGAAAGTTTTGAAGCAGTATGTTAATGAAAGCTAAGTGAAATAAGACACTTTCCTGAACTCTCATCAACAAAAGTCTAGTTTATGTAGCAAGAATCTTGATGTGAGATTTCTGTTGTTTTAGAAATACTCCGCTACACTCTTTTCATTAATGAGTCATGAATCATAAATCATAAGGAGCACATGAAATAATGCACAGAGACTTTTGTTAATGTGTAATAATTCCAGAAAGTAGACGTAGTTGTCAATGTAACAGGAAAATCTCAAATCTCTGTAGGAAAGTAATCTAAAATACATAAAGCTGTTACTGAACTTTCATGTTTGATTATCAGATTTCCTAAAAGCCATAGGTAGCGTATTTCTGTAGAATGTAAAATCAGGTTCAAAGGAAGACACAGCATATACAATATTCATTTAAAAGCTGGAACAGTGTTTGACCTTGCTCCGTGAGACGCAGTTGTTCGTTTGACAAGTCGGAGATTCGTATCTATCTGGATTGGTGAGGCTGTTAATGAGACCTAACCTTGCAGATGAAATTCGGTTTACCAGGCGGGGGTTGGGGGGGAGGTGGATTTTTTAAGGCTTGGAACACGTTGTGGTACTTTGTTTGAGAGTTCACAACAACCAGAGACCTGTAGCCACATTTCTGCTGTGGGTTGGGATTCGACCATGCAGATCATCAGCTCGGTGGCATTGACATAGCTCCTCGGTGCTGAGGGACATGAAATATTACTAGGATTTTTACAGATTCAACGTTCGTTTACCAACTTTTTCCTCCCAGAGGGGAGAATACTGCCATTTCAGAGAAAAATTTGCTGTTCAACAGTAGAATTCTTTAAAACAGGATTAACTTTCCATCTCCAACATCTGTGTTGCTGCTGTGCAAGAGCGTGTGTGAGAGAGGTCGTTTTAGTCAGGTAAAGAGGGGCTCAGGAGGCAACCAGTCCGTACTTGAAGTCCTCTCTCCGAGCTCCTCTTCTCTTTCTACTCATCCTATGTAAATAATGTAAAAGGTGTTTTGAGAAGATAAATCCCAATTGTTCCTTGAAAAACGGATGCTTTGAAAGGGGTGTGAATAAATCTTAATCTTGCATTTGTGTTGAGAATGGGTCATTATCATAGAACCATGGACTCATAGAATAGTTGAAGTTGGAAGGGACCTGTAGAGGTCACGAGTTCCAAGCCCCATCCAGCCTGGCCTTGAACTCCTCCAGGGATGGGGCATCCACAACTTCTCTGGGCTCTCACCACCCTCACAGCAAAGAATTTCTTTCTGGTATTTCATCTAAATCTCCCCTCTTCCAATTTAAACCCGTTGCCCCTTGTCCTGTCCCTGCACTCCCTGACAAAGAGTCCCTCCCCAGCTCTCCTGGAGCTCCCTTCAGATATTGGAAGGCTGTTATGGGCATAATTTTTATGCTCCACTTAATGAACTTCCAGCTACACTGAAGTCTTTGGCAGAAGAATTAATTTAAATGGGGTAGGATTTCAGCTAGTAGAAGTTGTAAAAGTTGGCTATTTGTATTTCATGCATACATACAATGCCACTGCATTAAGATTACTCATCTTTTACGAGTTCTTGTCAGTCATTTTGGACAATGACTTAAATGGAAGCCTGTTTCCAGCTTGGTTCTTTATAATATAAGGAAAGTTTAAAATAGGATAGCTTTATGTGAATACTGCTGAATTATCAATTTGCTCATCTGTTTTTGTTTATATTTCTTATATTGGTGTCTTATGTCGACAACTGTAAGATATTTATAGAGGAATGAGTGAATGATTCCTACGGTGTGTTTATATGAGCAACAGCATAAGCCTGCATTAGCATAATCTGTAATAAATGTCTGAAATGCTGATAGAGGTAGGAGCCTTAGTATTTAATGTGAGAGATTTTATTCCACTCTTTTGCTGAGAATTGCAGTACTGAAGTAGCCCACATTCAAATACTGGCAGCATTGCCCTTGGTATTTCAGTGAATGAGAGTGAGAGCAAGCAGAGCAACCAGAGATGTATTTTTTTTTTAAATAAGCCTTTTGCAGAAGGAAGATTCACTCACTTCTCTTTTCTGCTCGGAACCCCTTATTTCAGCCATGTTTGCACTGAGAAGTAAGTTCGGGAATAACCACCTCCTGGTCATGTATCAAGAGCCAGTTTTTCCCAAAAGGGTCTGGTATTCAGCCATTCAGCACACTGGGATTTACCGGGAACCCCAGTTTGCCTGTGAGTGGTGTCTGCTTCAGATGGTGCCGCAGTCTCTTGCTTGCATTTCCCTCAAAAATCACTAGAGAGAAATATATAGCTGTCAAACTGGGAAAAAAACAACTTGCATTTCCAGATAGAGTTGTTCAAGCTTTTGATTAGAGCATTATTAAGTAATTAAAATGTTTGCCATAATTCATTCATGTCTTAGTTACAAAAATGGAATGAATACACTTTAATAATTAAACGTCGTGGGCGTGAGAACAGCAGCAACAGAGGGAGAGAAATCCATGCTCTGCCCTTGCATCAAGAGGTGGGACACTGTGAAGGTCCCCCCTTCGTGGTCTTTTCTCCACATCTCAAGGATGTGGTTGCATCCTAGTGTCATAGCGTAACGTCTTCCTGCGACGGGTTATCATCACACCAAAGGGATTGTCCTCTAAAATTTCACATTTATCACAATTCTCTTGTGTGGTATATGTAATCCTAAAAAGCCTCCCATGCTGTGTTGAGAGACGTGTCTCCCAGCTCAAACATCTTCCATCAGACCTCCTTTAGGCTTCCATCAGAAGCTCCTGTTGAGGCTATCTGGCCAACACTACCCATTTTCTTATCCTTCACATATTTTTCCTAGAAGTACAAAGCATTCTTCCTCACTAGAGAAGAGTCCACCACTCTGCCTCAGTCATTTATCTTTGACCAAGCAGGGCTGTCCAGCATCATTGCCGTCTGCTCCTTCTCTGGCTGGCTGGTTTCCAGCTTTGGCATCACACCAGTAAGGTCCTCAGCTGTGACACTGTCACCTCATTGGCCTGGAGGAGCCCTCCGTCGGTCTTCAGTCTATGTTAAATAAAAGTCTCTCCTACCCTCCTCACTGTCAGCCTTCATTAAGGACCTCTTTTAGACCTGAGGTCATTTTCTACTCAGTCTTAATCCACCTGCTTAATGAAGTCAGAGCAGAAGACCGCTCTTCTATCTTGGAGAAGATAGATCCATTTCCTACCTAAGACATGAGCAAATGTAGGGTGAGGAAAGGTGAAGTCTTTAAAAGTAGTCACTACATTACAAATCTTCACATAATTAAAGAAGAGCTGGGCAGGGACTCTTGATGAGGGAGGGGAGCCCTAGGAGGAGGGGGAAGGGTTTGACACTGAAAGAGGGGAGATGGAGCTGAGCTGTGGGGAAGAACTTGTTTGGGGTGAGGGTGGTGAGAGCCTGGCCCAGGTTGCCCAGAGAAGCTGTGGCTGCCCCATCCCTGGAGGGGTTCAAGGGCAGGTTGGAGATGGCTTGGAGCAACCTGGTGTGGTGGGAGGTGCCCCTGTCCAGCCCATGGATGGTCTGGACAGGTTTCCTTCCATCCCAAACCATTCTATGATTCTATGATAAAATAGAGTAAGTATGGGAGTCTTACTGCTCATGAGACTGGAGGTCAACTTGTAATTTGCCACAGTCATTTTTGTATCATGTTACCACTAATCAGTGAAATTCAGTGAAATTCAGTGAAATTTCTCCTGGTTGTGGAGCTGGTAGTTCATGAGCCCTTTGGGAACTCCTGCTATGGGGGCAGTCACTGGGTGGGACTACCTGAAAGAGATAACAGAAGAAAGCAGATCCAAGGATCTTTTTCCATCTCTACTACTCTTCAGGAATTAAATTATTTTGATTTCAGGGTAGTGGCCTGAACTTTAGCCCAGGAAAGGCTTTGTGGTAAATTTTGCCAGGTAAACATGGCCTTTGTTTTCATGAATATGGATATTTTGGAGAGCCGCATGGAGAGCACCTTGGTGTTTGGGTACAATACATTCCTTAGCTCATGTGTTCCTGTGTTAGCTCAGTGAAAGCTTTTTATTTAGGAGAGAAGATTAAACTTTGCAGTATTTTGCCAAAGTGGATATGCACCAACACTTATTTACATAATCAAATAAAAAGAAGTTATTGTAACATTAGTAAAATGAATTGCCTAATCAAATCCTTTTAAAGCCTTTCTAGTTGACCCCCAAAATCACTAGTTATTCTTTTAACAGTTGCAGCCATTGTAGTTAAAACATTGTAAAATAAGGAAATTATAACATCAAAAGACAAACAAGATGACACAATGGAATGAAACGTTGACAGTAATCAAGAAAAGCTCTATTCACAGAAGAGCCTAGACTTGAATATATGTCTCTAGTAGGGAAAAAAGTGCAAGAATTTATTCATGTAGCTGAATAAAGTGATCTCAGGCTGGCAGAAGAAAAACAAACTCTTTAATTTGGGGGGACAGGTCTGGTGCTCTGAACAGTATCCTGAGTGAACCCTCAGTATTTCCTGGAACCAGCCATCAAGATTGACTCTACATGGTATATAAAACATTTAATGTCATTTAGGCAAGTCAAACAAAACTTTTTTTTTTCTCTTTAACTTTGAATTCAGAGATCATCATAAATTTCTAACAGGCTACTGCAGGTGTTTGAGTTTTTTTACAGATAAATAAGTACAAGGGGATAGGTGGATTCACAGAGTGGTTGAGGTGTGAAGGGACCTCTGGAGATCATTGGGTCCAACTCCCACTCAAGCAGGGCCACGTGGAGCCAGTCATCCAGGACTGTGTCCAGCCTTCCATGAGCTCCACTGCATGTCAGTAAAGAAACCATGGTCATGGTAATCGATACTCACATGAGGATGTGGGGTTTTTATTGATATATTTGCCCTAATTTCCAAAAGACCCCACGGAGTCCTGCTGTAACCGTGTGGTACGCTGGACAGTTGTGTAGGGTTGAAGCCTCTACATCGGTGAGTGTGGAGTGGAGACAGTCATAGTTGTCCAAAATCAGGTAAGAAAGTTCATCTTTACATGTGCCAGCACCAAAAGGAGGTCCTTCAAGTGCCACTGAGGTTCGGAAAGTGGCTCTTTTCCTACTTTGCCTTTTCAAATCCTTTTAACTGGGAGAGAAGGAAAGGAGGGCTGGTGGTTGTTCCTGATGGAGATTGTCCCACCAAGGAGCAGGGTTGTCATCCATTGCACCTCTCAGTAGAAACACAGCCCAAAGTGCTCCTGCATGTCTTAAACATGCACTATGTACTTTAAGGCTTGTGGGAGTTTTTTTTAGAGATTTTTCTCTATGCACATAAGAGACTTGCAGTTCAAACCAAATGAAAGATGAGATTCTGCAGAGCTCACTGAAAAACAGGGAAAAGCTTGTTACCTGCTGTTTTTGAGTCCTTGGCATAGCTTGATTTAATATCGAGACAAGAATATGGTACTAAACAGTCCCCTCGAGACAGCTGCTTTGTGCTAAGTAATAGAATAGCATCAATAATCCTTCCGTGGGGCTACAGTAAATTTAAGTAAAGTTATTCTGGACTGTTAGATCTGCTTAAAAGCACTGATCCAAGAAATCGAGCACATGGCTCACACAGCGAGCCTTCCCCTGTCCCCTCATACGCCCACACTGACTTCTTGGATGAAGAAAACCCTGGTAGCAAAGCTTGTGGTGGTTCCAGGGAGACCACGAATTACCCATTAGGTTAGAGAGGGGGTGAGTTTTCTGTCGTTGTCACCCAACAGATGACTCCTGCCCACCATTTCCCGAGTTGGGTTACGTATTTCCATGGAAAAGCCTCCTCTGGCTGCGGATGCACCCTGTGCTGAGCAGATCCTGGGGTTCAAACACAGACTGAGAGCAGCCCTGAGGAGAAGGACCAGGCAGTGCTGGTGGATGAGAAGCTCAACACCAGCAACATGCAGCGTGGACAGCAGGGTGAGGGGGGGGGGGAATTCTACTCTGGAAGACCCCACCTGGAGTGCTGCCTCCAGCTCTGGGGCCACCAACAGCAAAAGGACATGGAGCTGTTGGAGCAGGGCCAGCAGAGGTCACGGAGATGCTGGGAGGGCTGGAGCCCCTCTGC
>BJBW01017771.1:0-12817 GCA_004320125.1 Scolopax mira | reverse complement strand
GGAAGAAGTTGTTTGGGGTGAGGGTGGTGAGAGCCTGGCCCAGGTTGCCCCAAGAAGCTGTGGCTGCCCCATCCCTGGAGGGGTTCAAGGGCAGGTTGGAGGGGGCTTGGAGCCACCTGGTGTGGTGGGAGGTGTCCCTGCCCGGAGCAGGGGAGTTGGAATGAGATGGTCCCTTCCAACCTGAATGATTCTATGACTGTATGGAACAGGAGGATCTCCAGTGAGGGTGTGAGCCCTGAGACCTGTGTGCAGAGGTAATTGCATGAGTGAGGTTGCAACAGCCGTAGAAAAGGACCAGCTTATTTCCCCTTGGTTTTTTTTCCTCAGCTTTATTAGCGCTGCACTAAAACTGCCACTCTTACACATTTGTGTATCTTGCTCATGGCAAATGAGGCACAAAAAACCATAAACTGTATTAAGCAACGAGACAATACCTGGCTCATCCCCTTCGCAGCTCTTAGCCCACTTTTACCAATGCTTGTTGTTTTTCACCCTTTAATATCAATTAATCAATCGGATTCTGGGCTGTTTTCTGACTTTTAGTGTTTTGTGACTAGGGGATAGGTGTCCAATAACTCCAGCATAAGTAAAAAACCACACACTTTTTACAATGAGGCAGATTAGGCAATTTACCCATTTTGCTAAAAATGTTATTTCCGCATTCACTAGTCATTCACGGAGATTAAGATTACAGTAATCGGTGTTTACTGTAAACCTCTTTGCATTTCATCTCTTCATGTGCATGTGGTTCTGTCAATAATGGCTTTTTCACTTAGGAGAAAAGATTAAATGTGGCAGCATTTTGTCAAGGTGGCTGGGTTTGGCTGCATATTAATCCATTTTAAGGTGTTCATAACATTGGTGAAGAAATGCAGGAACCTGCAGCCTGAAGGTTGCTTGGTAGCCTGATGCCCCAGCCCATGCCCTGCAAGTGCTGGTCCTCCACTTCCATTCCTGCTCCTCCACGCTGTCAGGAATGGGAAATTATTATGGAAAATTGGAGTCCTGGTGGACAACAGAATGCCCATGAGCCAGCAATGTACCCTTGTGGACAAGAAGGCCAATGTCATCCTGAGGTGTATCAGGAAGAGTGTGACCAGCAGGTGGAGGGAGGTCATCCTGCCCCTCTGCTCTGCCCTGGGGAGGCCGCATCTGGAGCACTGGGACCAATTCTGGGCTCCACAATCCCAGAAGGACAGGGAACTGCTGGAAAGGGTACAGCAGAGGGCCACAAAGTTGATTAAGGGCCTGGAGCATGTCAGCTATGAGGCAAAGCTGAGGGATGTGGGTCTTTTTAGTCTGGAGAAGAGAAGACTGAGGGGGGATGTGATCAACACCTCTGAATACTTCAAGGGTGGATGTCAGGAGGATGGGGCCATTCTTTTCTCAGTGGTGCCCAGGGACAGGACAAGAGCAAATGGGCACAAACTTGAACATGAGAAGTTCCCATCTCCCTGCCCAAGCGATAACCACCCGAGGTGGTCACAAGGGGTGCACCTTGTCATGAGGGCGGCATCTGGGGCTCCAAGGTGCTTTGTGGGAGCCAGATAACACCACACCAGCCAAGGGCAGACTTGAGCAATGCTGCTCCTGCGGTCAATATGTCAACATAACTAGAGGTCAACCATCTTACCCGCAGACAAAGTCAACAGCTACAGAGTCAACAGGCTACAGGGGTAAGGACACCTCTCAAGACTACTTCTCCAGATTGAGAGATTCCTGGTCCAGCAGAGGACCAGAAGATGATGAGGGGCCTGGAGCATGTCAGTTATGAGGCAAAGCTGAGGGATGTGGGTCTTTTTAGTTTGGAGAAGAGAAGATTAAGTGGGGATACTTCAAGGGTGGGTGTCAGGAGGATGGGGCCAGTCTATTTTCAGTGGTGCCCAGGAGCAAATGGGCACAAATTGGAATATTAGAGGTTCCATCTACACACGAGGAGGAACTTTCTCACTTTGAGGGCGGCAGAGGCCTGGGAGAGGCTGCCCAGAGAGGTGGTGGAGTCTCCTTCTCTGGAGACGTTCAAACCCTCCTGGACACGTTCCTGTGGGACCTGCTCTGGCTGGACCTGCTCTGGCAGGGGGTTGGACTAGATGACCTCCAGAGGTCCCTTCTAACCCCACATTATTCTCTGATTTTGTGATTATGTGAAAATTTGAAGCATCAGCCTGTCTCAGCCGCTGCTCTGGCAGTTGCTGCACCAAGTCTGGCTCTATCTAATGTCTTCTTAGCGCAGAAGTAAGCAGCTTTTTTCCCTACTCCCGACTCTTCAAAGGCTTTTAGTCTCCTGCTCAGCTCCAGGAGTTGCAGGCAGCTTTGTGTTTCATGTAGTACACCCGGTCAGATGTGAGGTCCCGGGTTGTGTTTCGGGTGGCTCAGCTGTACCGTGCTTGGGAAAGGGCAAAATATACAACGGCCCCTTGAACAATATCCCTGATTCTGCTCCAGAACCCCAAATCCTCAACAGTAAATGTGAAAACATGGGGTTGCCAGCTGTTGCTGCAGTCAGAGAGTTCTATTTTATAAGATTTTCAGGTTTATAATGCATTTTTATAACTTCTTACATGTTCAGTATATTGAACTAGATGTATTCAGGTATTTGATATACCACCAGTGCTGTTATTTTTTAGGACAAAACACTCATATTTGTGTACCCTTCCCCAAAATAGTTACATGTATATGAGGCAGTACCGATATCAGAGAAACTATTTCATCAGAAATTTCTCACATACTCAAATGTATTTATTTACCGTTGAGGTTTTTTAGAGTACGATGAACTAGTTAGAGTGATGTATGCTTGCCTCAGAGTCCCCAGGGCTGTCTGATTGTGGTAATAGTGAATAATGTAAATTATTAAAACCAGATACTTCCTACAAAGTGTTTGACAGTGGTGAGACTGCCATGACCACTGCTTCTGAGACTACTTAATGCTGTCTCATTAGTTCTTTGTGTATCTATATCTGCCTATGTGTTGGCCAGTCTTACTCCAATGTGTGATCGCAAATTGTTGAGTTGGGGGACCTTTTTTTCGGTGCTTGTGTTTCATCATGGCCCATGCAGATGCCAGCCAGAATAGCTGATGCTCAGACAGTCCAGCATCAGTTCAATCCACACTAGTTTTGTCTGTTGAAGGGGAAAAAATAGAGATCAAGAGATGTTTTATCTTCTAACCTCATGAAAATCCTTCAAAATTAAGTGCTTGGCTGGAAGGATTCAAGAGATGGGGAATCCATTGCTTCCTTCCCTTTGTGATTCGTCAAACCATTAAGAGGAGTGGCTCGTTTCTGGTTTGGCTTTGTCTGATTTCGGGTTCCAGACGTTAGTTCCTGCTGTGCCTTTTTCTACTAAGAGCCGTTTAGTACATTATGCTTTTTCTCCGTGTGAACTGGATATTGGAATCGAGTCAACACTCAATTTTCTTTGGAGAAACGGAATAGATGGAGTTCTTTAAGCCTCACTGCAGCTTAATTTCTCCAGGTTTCAAATGCAGGTTTCTATACATTTTTCTGTGACGTCTCCAGTCTTTCAACATCTTTGCTTTGAAATGGACCATTGAGCATCTCACTAGTGCAGTGCAGACTTTGAATCTTCACTACCTGATATTCTGCCATTTCATCAACCAATGGTCATGTTTGATGCTTTTATCACCGTATTTTTGTCACCATCAATTTAGGAGGATCTTGTCCCTCTTCTCCCCATACACTTTCTGGAGCTCCTCTTCTTGGTTTTAAATTAGTGTTATGAAATGTTGCAAGTAGCTTTTAAAAAAAAAAACAAACAACAACACAAGAAACCACGCAAAAAAACCCAGATGAACTCACCAAAAAAAAAAAAAGCTGTCGTCCTTCTTGTTAATAACCATTCTGCCCATCTTCACCTTTTCACAAGCTTTGCCACCAGTGAATTTCTGTTTCTTTCCTGTGTTGTCAAACAGCCTTGGGACACTCCGTCAGTAACATCTCTATTCAATAGCACTTTCTCCATGACAACTACATTTGCCGATTACTTAGTCTGCACGTTCTTAGAAATATTGAATAATATTGATTTTTGACCTGTTTTCACGAGTAAACAAGAATTCTACAGTTGTCCCATTTGTCCCCTCGTGAATTTATGAAACATTGATCAATTTCTGCCTAATTTGAAGTTTTAGTTTTAATTAAGTTTCGCCAACTTTTGTAATAATAGTTTACAGCACAGAAGAAGAAATGAGGAAGGTATCTTCCTAACAACAGGAAGTTTTTTTAATATCTTCTTTAAAAGACAGAGGGGTGATTCAGGTGCTATACAGCAGTCACAGCCAGGTAAGAGGGTCTTCTTTCCAGAATTTTCATGAGGAACCTGGAAAGAGAAAAAAAGTTCTTGCTGTAAAGAAAAGAGAGATAAAGAGTTTTCTAAAAATGCCTCACAAAGTTGGCATAATTTTCCCTGCTGCTCAGAATGCTCTGGAGAAGTAAATCGAATGCCTGACAAAAAGTTGAGTATAGGCTCTTTGGATATAAATCCATATCAGATGAACATGCTACTTCATCAAAGAGTGAAACTGATTTTATTTGTGTGGGACTTATTTTCCAGTAAGTTGCATTGGCTTGGATTAATTACATTTTTGTACTCTAGTTCTTCATTAGTAGACCTCAATATCACAGAATTGCAGGTCTGAAAGGGATTTTTAGCCCCGGCCCAAGGCAAAAGCAAACATTCTTCCATCATTTTCTGAACAGATGCTCATGTCATTGGTTCTTCCCTTGGTACCTTGTGATGGTGTTACGCCCAGAAATGCATCATCTGGTTGGACAGAGTGGTGAGCACTGACAATGATGACTACAATGAAGATTTGAGTGAACTGGGATTTTTTCCCTTACAGACAAGCAGATATCCTGGGAAGAAGGTGCCACAGAGCCTTCAGAGGAAGACCAACATATAAAAAATTCCAGTTAAAAAAACCTACAACTTACTCTTCATGTCCATAGTACCCAGGGCAGGAGTTTATGGCCCTATACATATATCTATTTTTCCATTATTTTTCTTGAGATTTATGTCAGGCTAACTGCACAGGAGTCTCATCTGAAATTTTGGATTAGGATTTTCCCCATCTCCTGTATCTTCTCTGCTATTTTAAGTGTTATTTGAAATGAACATTGGTAGCCAGTTAGCTGGTTTATGACTCTTGTATACAAACTCAGCAAGCCTGCCAATTTAGAAATATTTATCCCTGAGAAGATATTGATGACCAGCAAAAAAGAATGTACTTCATCAAACGCTTTGCCATTGTTTTTTTTTTTTTTCCAAATAGAGAACAGAAACATGTATTGAACAATTTTGTCCTTTCTTCTGCACTGTTATTTACAGTTTTACTGTCTCCATCTGAAAATCGACTTCTGTTGGTTATGGATTGCATTTGTTGCTTGTTTATAAGGCAGAGTTCTTCATGGTGCTAAGTTTGCCAGATATAGATTGTTTTCCTTTAGATAGTTTTAGCTTTCCTTATCATCTCTTTATGCCAACAACAAGCTATTTCCATCTTTTTCTGTACCTAATAACCAATTCTACTTTGTCGGTGAATCAGGAGGACTAATGCCCTGTCTTGGGTATTTTTGTCATCCAACAAACTTTTGTAAAGATATCATTTAGTCATTTATGGTTAAATACCTCATCTTGATTAAATTTGCTAATCTTTGTCGTACCTTGAAGAAAGTCTTTTTTGGAGCACCAAGCACATGCGTTGTTTGTGGAGGCTTCTCTCTGCTCCATCCCACTCAATGTCTTCAGGTCAGGTTCACTGGCACCAGGCAGCCACCCACATCCAGCCCAGTGACCTCATTTGTCTTCATCCACCCAAAACAGTAACGTCATGGAGAGCATTATACCTTTTTGTGCTAGGAAACCATCATCCATAGATTTTAGAAACTTCTGATGTTCATGACCGCCAACATCCTCCTCCTTTCAGGGGGATGGAGTTCCACACGTTATAGAGGTGAACCTGGGGAGAAACTTACCCCATTCTCTGGTTGGCCAAGGTTGTCTGTCACAAACCTCCCCACCAGCATCTCATTCTGGGCCTTTTTAGCACGTTGGCGTGTGTGCACTGAAGACCCAAGCTCAAATTTATGGGTGGTGTTGGGATAAGTAATGGTGGTTTTGGAATAAACCACTACATTCTCAACAGCTGGATCATTCTAAATGGGTAATAAACAGACACTTTAATACTTTAGGCATACAAATTATCTGAACAGCTGATACTAATGGCAATCATATCAAATTCCTGCTCAATGCTGTGATTGGACAAGCAATAATTGGAAAAACTCCTAGGAGTGACATAGAATTGATTTTTAACATTCCTTTTTCTTTTCCTTTGCCACATAAATTAAATTTATTTGCAACACATGGAGGTTAAATTTATATCATATTTGCCTTCTTAGCACCCTGCCCTCAAGTTGCTAATTTAACAGTTTTCTGGCTGCTCCATCTAGCTCTCATCCGAGAAGATTATTTCCCCAACCTGTGAGATAACCAAAAGATGAGAAACATGGAGCTCTGCGATGCCGTTTTTAGAGGCCCTTTTCACAGTATATTTGCACTTTAAACTTTCTCCTATCAAGGAACATGCCTATATTTGGAAGGCCCAATTTTCTGTCGGGAGGACTTGTCATCTTCTGCTAACCAGTGTCAGCAACTAATCTCATCATGTTAATGTAAAGGGACAGTTAAGTGACTTGTTTTAAATGCATTGTGATTGTTATCTATTTATTAAAAGCAAAAGCAAACAACTGCTTATAACTCATGCTCAGATGCTGATTGTTTGCCCAAATAGTGTAGAGGACAAGGCTAATTTAAGCAGACAGGTATTTCTACTTTCTGACATGAAAACCATACTCTATGTGATAATTATTTATAACATATATCTCGATGTTGTAAATACTTACGTATTCCAATAAATGTCTTAATTTAGTGAGCCACGTTTATTAATTAATATTTTTAAAAACTGTATTCCAGTTGTTTTTATGTGAAAGAAGGGAATAGGACATTTTCCCCCCCATTAATCCATATATTTTATGTAGGTTTACACGACATACCTACAAGAGGTTAAGAGAGGAATAACCCACACAGTTAATAGAGAAAACTGGTTTTGATGATGTTTGTTATTGCTGCTGTGAATACAGTCATCTGTTTGAATGCAAATGTCATGCACTTTTGAACAAACACTGGTAAGTGCCCATCGTGACTCTTAAGGACAGAGTTGTGGTTTTTAGTGAGTTTAATCTTTGTGCAAACAAGGCTTTGGTTATAAACGTTCTTATCACTTAATCTGAGATTTTTATGTTAATGTGTCATTTGAAATGATGGATGTTATAAAATATAACATTAATATATAGTACTTTTATTACATATAAATAAACCCCCATATATCTGGGGGTCTGAAGGGCAGTTTTTGACTCTTCAATACTGACATGAGGGTCTCTCTGAGCCCCCCAGACACTTTCCCCACGTGCACGAGAGCAGACTTAGTCTCTTATTTGAGGCAAGACAGATCATATTCTGCTTCCCTCTTTTCTTCCAGATGTCTGGTGCTATTACATCAGAGTTCAAACTCTATACTGAGCAGAGTGTTAAACTAGAAGGGCTTTTCCTGCATGTCTGAGTGCAGGTGGTTGGTGTGAAGGGAGCATCCCAGCCCTGCCAGGGGGTGTCCATGCTCCATTTGCTCCCACTGGAGTTTTCCAGTGGGGAATGTAAACAAAATCTCAACACACTCATTCTCCAGGACCAGGAGATTCTGGGGAAACTTAACTTCAAGGAGTCACCATTAGTCTGAGTAGTTGCATTAAAATGTTTGTGATTGGGGTAATCTGGGGCCAGAAGTCTAGACATCTCCTTATGCAACTTGGTCCCTTCGATTAAATCTGTTGCCTTTTTGGCATAAAAAAATATCCCTTAAAATCAACCACATGTAAGATGACCAAGTTGGAGATGGGTTGAAGATTTCCTAAAGCAGTACTATGCTGGACACCGACAATAACGCACATCAGAGCTTTATTTCAGGAGTGCTCTGGATGTTTATGATTTTGACAGTTTCCTGCTACTGATTGCAGAACTCAGAACTTGCATTGAGAACTTGCTTGCGAATTCAGCACGGCTTCCGAATCGGGCAGATTTCTTTTGGCAGCTGGAGACCTGATTCAGCTGCCACTAAAGATTCCCAGGGTTTTGGTGGGTCTCACGTCAGCCCTTTTGTCCCAGCAGACCACTATTTTAAACCAAATGCTGAGTGTGAACTAATGACAATTTTTTAAGAGTGGAGGGTCATAGGTTTTTTTCCCCCTTCTTTTAATAGCCCTGGATGAAACTTATTAAATGTTTGTGTCATGCTTTGTCTGATGCAATTCTCTCCATTATTCTTGAAGCATGCTTCTACTGTCCTCCATAAAGACCTGCCTGCCAGTGTGGAGGAAAGTGTGAAACCCTGGGGGACAGGGAACTGAAAGAGCACAAGAGAGGCCGGCTGTGGACTGGCAATATGGTCACCTTCCTTTGAGATGTTGGCTTGAGACCCCTTCCACTGAAAGTGGCTGTTGCTTCTGGTGTCACTGGTCCCTGCTCTACATGTCACTGCACTGTCACGTAGGTGAAGGCTTTCCTTTCCTCATCCATCCTGAAAAAGAGTAATTCCTGTTTAGTTTTTTTGTCAAGGAACAGCATTCATTGCTTGCAGGCTACAGCATCAAAGTGTTGCTAGTCATGAACTTTAATCAGGCAGTCTGTGCAAACTGATTATCTTTACCAATGACTTGCAAATGCCATGTGTTTTTTGAAAAAGTAGATTGTGGGGTGGAGTAGCGTAGAGGCAAGATGTTCACTCAAGGGAACAGCAGGATTATTTTTTTTTGTACCCTGAGGAGAAGAGTCAGTGATAGACAGAAGAAAAACTAAGATGTTAGCTTTTCTTGTTCATTGCCCGGAGAAGCTGTGGCTGCCCCATCCCTGGAGGGGTTCAAGGGCAGGTTGGAGGGGGCTTGGAGCAACCTGGTGTGGTGGGAGGTGGGCACTGGATGGGCTTTAAGGTCCCTTCTAATCTAAACCATTCTATGATTGTCTCTGGGTGAGGACAAACTGAAGAGAAACCATCCAGAGGAGATGGCATCAAACTGCAGAGGGCTGTCCCACCAACTGAATGCCACAGTTGTTCTCATTGAGCCAACTTAGCAAGAGCATGCCTAAAACATGGAGATTAGGTGCAAAAATTGCCCGAGTTTGCTCAAACTCCTCTAATCCCTGGAGGGGTTCAAGGGCAGGTTGGATGGGGCTTGGAGCAACCTGGTGTGGTGGGAGCTGTCCCTGCCCAGGGCAGGGGGTGGCACTGGGGGGGCTTTAAGGTCCCATACAACCAAACCATCCTATGATTCTACAGATGATAGGACAAGGGGCAATGGCTTCAAGTTCCTCCAGGGGAGGTTCAGGTTAGATATTAGGAACTATTTTTTTCCTGAAAGGGTTGTCAGGCCTTGGAATGGGCTGCCCAGGGGCATCCCTGGAGGTGTTCAAGAGACAAGTTGACATGGTGCTTGGGGATATGGAGGAGTGTGGGGTGGTGTTGTTTTGGGTGGGGCGTGGTGGGTGTGGTGTGATGTGGGGCTTTTTTGTTTTAGTTTTTTTGGGGTTTGTTTCTTTTTCCATTGGTTGGACTAGATGATCTTAAAAAGTCCCTTCCAACCTAGGTGATTCTGTGATTCTGTACACCCAACCTCTGGGAAACTTGGTTGGATGGGAAATAGATGCTCCTGGACAATCCATGAAGTCATACAATGTCAGTAGAAGGTGCACATGCATAAGCCTGGGGAGATCAGTTCATGTGTCTCCTCATATCCTTGTACCTTTAGACTGGAGCACCTCAAGCGCTCAGTAGAGAAAGGAGGATCTTTCTTGTTGTTTTGCATGTGGATTATAAAGCTTAAATTTTATTAAAAGTTTAGAAATTCTGGATGATACAGAAGCATGAGCATTGGTATCACTCGCTGTCAGATTGTCTCCTTTTGCTTTCTGAGAGCTCTGCTACCCGTTGATGCTGGGGGAGCCCTGGTTTCTTCTCCTTTGTGTCTTCACTGGAGCTGCATTCCCACTTGTGCAGTGTTTGCAGTGCATTCACAGCTTGGAGGTTGCACCCACAGGTCAATGGTGTCATCTTGGAAACAGTCGCAGGTGGATTGATCTGTCATCATCCAAACCTCTTATCAACCACCTAAAAAAATATTCCTCGTGTAAATGAGGAAACAGAAATTGATTTTGGATAGCTGGTTTTTTCCATGCATAGGTTCTTTTGGTTTATATTTTGTTAATTCTGGTGTGATTTTTCTGCCCTACATCTTTTTCTAAACTTCTCTCCCAGTTTGGTGCCTGACTCTGTTTAATGCTACTAAATGATTTACTTTGGTGCTTGACAAATGATGTTTCATCCGTCTGCGAGCCGAGTGGTGTCCCCAAATGTCATACAATATTGCGTTAGCATTAATATGGATATTGATGCAAAATCAATGCAAATAGACACGGCATCTAATCCCACACTCCCTCACTTGAGTTCACTGGCAGCAACGGCAGGTTCCTTCTTTGATTTCAGTGCTGGATGTGCAGTATTTATGAGGGGTTGAACTTTACATCCTTACTTGGGTTATCGTTGTGCCAGGGTGCACGTTAAAGCAGCTTTTGGGAACTGATTTTGTTTTCAGCATTGTTGTCAGACCCCGCTTAGACAAACCTAAGTTGGGGGGGGGAGGTTGGCTTAATTAGTTCGTGGCTTCCCTGGTAAAGATTGCACGGTTTTCTTGAAGGTTTCTTGAAGGTTTCTTGAAGGTGGAGAACGTAATTAACATCTTGCAGGTTGTACCCCTACAAAACAACGCAGGACACCGCGTGCAGGGTCAGTATTTGGCCCTTCCACACACTCTCTTCCTCTGGATGGCTGCAGAAAAAGAAATGCCTGGCTCCAGCACACTATTAGGCTGTAATTAGTGTAACTAACAACTCATATGAAAGAGCAGGAGAGAGGTCACCACAGGACTTCAAAGGTCTTAACAGGTTAAGGTTGGAGGGCAGTCTGTCCCCTCGCCTAATCTGTTGCCATATCTTCTGAGATTTGTTGAAATCTTCAGTGACCTCTAACCTTGACGTGTTGCTCTCCCCTCATTTGCTGGTCACATGCCATTTTCTTTGTTTCTGTCTGTTTTGACGGGCATGGGCCTTTGTGATCACCATCTCCCTTTTCCGTTGGGAGACAAGTGTGCCCAGGTGAACAGACTTTTGATGTGGAGTGAAGGCTGTGGTTTAAATGCTCTTGCCCTGATGGTTCCAGACTCACCAGAAACCGTTGTTTGGCTGTGCGTGGCTTGTAGGTGACTTTTGACATGGAGATTAGGCTCAGGTTTAAAATTTCGCTATTATGATAAATGGGGTGTTGTACAGGTGTTTGCAAAAAATACTAACTATCAGGCTTTTATGAGTCGATTTCTTAAACCTAACTGCCCAAGGATGGTTCTGTTTATATTTTCAGTAAACATGAAAGCTCTGGTTAAGTGAGCTATTCATGGACAATTTATATTGTGGGAAAAAGCAGTAGATATTCCTCCATAGTATTTTGGTATAGGAAACATCACAGAAACTCTCTTTTTCCTGGTGGTTGGGTCCTGTCAATCCCAACATAGAATCATAGAATGTTATTTGGGTGGGTATGTGGATGCTTTGCCTCAGGAGAACCATGGCCATTGTGAACTGTGGTGGGAAGGCCAGTGGACCCCTCCAGGGATGCCCTCGGGCATCTACCCTCCACAGCTCCATCATCCCATCCTGTGGACCCACCATGGATTTGGGGAGGAAAACACTCCAAAATGGATTCAGCAAAGGCGTGCAGCAAGCATCTTGCCTGCACCAAACCGAGCATGGGTTTAATTATCCTTTTAACCGATTAAAACACTTTAAAAGTGAGTTAAGAGCAACCGAGAGGGAGCGAGAGCAGCCCGATGTTAGATTTAAAGTTCAAGGTGGGGGGGGAAGAGGAGGGGGAAACATACAAGGATTTCACAAGCAACGACACTTGGATGGTATTTGGGAAATCTTTTCCTTTCAAGACTATCTTGCGATTAACTATGGGAGTAGCACATCAAAGCTGCACTGACTTCAAAGCTTAGAACCACTTACGGCTTCCAGCTATTACTAAAACCTACCACTTCACCCTGCCAGCAGCTCATCTCAGCTGCCTCTCTAAGTTACACCCATCTACTTCCTGCCTTATGATTTTGGGGAGGGGGAAAAAAAAAAAAAGGATAATAAAAAAAAAAAAAAGAAGCCACCAAAAAAGGAGAAAAAGGAAAAAAAAACCCCACCTTGGAAATTCAATAAAGCTGTTCACACTGAAGCGATGTCAAAGTTGTGGGGGGAAAAGCAAATGGAGGTATTAAGACATTAAAGATTTAATACAAACTCGTTGGTGATTTACATATGTGCAGTCCCACTTGGCCAACTCTAACGAAGATGACTGCTTTGAGGAACCTTCCTCAGTGAGTTTTACCCGTGAGTCAATGCCCCCAAGGGAGGTGAGCAAGGTGTTCAGGCTGTTATTATAGGTCCAGAGGTTACTATAGAATCACAGAATGGTTTGGGTTGGAAGGGTCCTTCAAGCCCCCCCAGTGGCACCCCCTGCCATCTCCTGGGCAGGGACACCTCCCACCACACCAGGTGGCTCCAAGCCCCCTCCAACCTGTCCTTGAACCCCTCCAGGGATGGGGCAGCCACAGCTTCTCGGGGCAACCTGGGCCAGGCTCTCACCACCCTCACCCCA
>BJBW01017767.1:0-39529 GCA_004320125.1 Scolopax mira | reverse complement strand
CAAGGGCTAACAGGTATAAACTGGAGAAGAGCAGATTTAGATTAGAAATTCTTTACTCTGAGGGTGGTGGAGCAGTGGAACAGGTTGCCCAGGATGGTGGTTGAGGCCCCTTCCCTGGAGACATTCAAGGTGAGGCTCGACGGGGCGCTGAGCAACCTGGTCTAGTTGGGGATGTCCCTGTGACTGCAGGGGGGTCGGACTAGATGACCTTTGAATGTCCCTTCCAGCCCAGATGATTCTATGATTCTATATTGCCTCTTCCCTTAGAGGCCACAGCAGCAAATGTCAGGGCTGAGAAGTTACACGATAGAGCTTGGTATTTGGCAGTGCTCCTTCAGTTGATTTCCGTTATCTCTGACAGAGGCAAAGTAGTTATGAGAATCTTGAAAGGTCCTTAGCAAAGCTACTGCTCCCAGCAGTAACCACCATAGTCAATTTTCCTGTGCCTGAAACTAGCATCTAGCCTCATGAGAAACAGACAATTTCTTCTCACCCTGGACTGCATTCCTTTAGAACATTTTAGACAGGTAGTAGTCAGTTCAAAAATATAATAGACTTCAGAACTCAAAGCTGAGCAAGACAAATGTTCCCAACTAAACAATCTAGTTTTCTAACAGAGAAGCAAAACTGGAGTATTCACTGTCATCATAGTACCTGTGAGTAATGCTTCCTCTCATCTCTTTCTACCTAGAAGAAACTGTCCTATCATAGCTGGCGATGGCACAGACTCATTTATTTACGCTTTTGTCACCTTTCAACCTGACTGTATAGCATTATGGCCATATTTTGCCCTGAAGTTGTTAGGAAACCCCAGAAGGAACACTGTAGTATCCTACAACAACAATAGCTATTATATTGGTTAGACTAGATGATCTTGAAAGGTCCCTTCTAACCTAGGTGATTCTGTGATTCTGTGATATCTGACAAGATTTCTGATCCTCTCTTTTTCTCTATCTGTTAATATCATATTAAATCCAAGTCTCCTTCTTTATTAGGAAGCTTACTAGGAGCTAAAAACAGTGGACTGAAGTAACTAAAGGATTCAGAAATGTTTTATTCAGAAGAGCTGTTGCAGTTGTGATTTTCTAATACAAAGCAGTTTTCCACATCAGCTTGTATGTCCTGAGAGTGGTCTCAGACATTATCTCAGGATGATGGTAAGAGAAGGTCTGGATCACTGTTGAATATCTCCTAGTTTAACTTTTCTAACCTCACTGTCTATAACAAACAACTAGCAAGGTACGGGTGTTTTGAAGATTTAAAAACCTCTAAAACTAGTGCTTCACTGTGTTAAATCTTCTTCACAAGAAAAGGATACAACAACAAATACATTGGAGACATTCGTCACATGTCTCTCAGAAACTGTAGTGATAAGTACTGTACAGCAACCTACTCTGGAGAGATTTTTAATAGAAATTTAACATGATGTGTAATTCTTTCCTAAAGGGTCATAAGTTTTTCATAGTTTCAAATCTGTCTTTTCTCAAAGACAAAAAGAAGTTGCTGAGTGTTTTTTTTCCTGGAAAAAAAATTGAAGAACAAGCTCTAAGACTATTATGCAAATCAATAACTTCATAATATAACAATTTAGTTGAATGCTTTTAGAACAGTATTGAATTAAATCTATGGAAAAATTCACTGCAATATGAAAACTGAAAGCATTTAAGTATTTCTAGGTCTTTAAAGGGCATTGTTGTTCCATAGCACAAGGTATTTGTTTTGACAGAAATGACTAATAAAACCATTAACACAAGCTGATTTTTGCATCACTAAAAGGGATTTACAAGATTTCTCCTGAAAGTAGTGCTTACATTTCCTCACAATAAATCAATCTTGTTAAAATAATCACAACTTAAATAGAAGTGCTACCAATCTGTGAAATAAAAGATAGATCTCACTACCTGCTGCAGAAGAATTACATAGAGACATTTACAAGTAAGGGTAGGATTAAAATATTGGCTATATTCCTGTTTGCCAGCCTGAATGTGTCATTAGAGATGACATTGATTCATTATGTACTAGCTGCAGTGGAGTCCACTGCTTAAATCTAAAACTACAGTAAAACCCAGAAAAATCAATGCATACAAAATATTTAATGTAGTGTCATTTTGGGTGAATCTTCAGAAATCTGAATTTTTCTCTTTACATTCCACTAATTAGGGACTTGCATTGATTTGTTTTGTTTGGTTTTTTCTTTGTTTCTTTTTCTCTACCCTTCCCCTTTCCCCTCCCTCAAATCCAGAAGGACAACCTGGTTCTGTATCAGAATTTTTAGATAAGATGTAGGTCCTTGAGCAATTTGATGACAAGTGATCTTCAGATCAGTTTGATGACAAGATATCTCTTCAAGGGAAAGGAGACAGAGAAAGAAGAGGAAAGAATAGAAGTATGTTAGCTTTTGTTGGAGCAAAGGCGCTGCAATGAAGAACCTAGTATAAATGTCTGTAGAGCAGAATTAATTTACAGTGGTCTGAGAGGCAAATGAAAAAAAGTGCTTCAGCTGAAATGTTGTGTTTGAATATCTTGAAAATCCTTGTTATGATACATTGTTATAACTACTCGATATTTGGGACAATTGTTTAGTACCAGAGATCCTTATCACAGAAATCACTGATTATGTCCTGTCATACAACTGTATTATGAAAGGTGCAATGTGTAGTATGATTCTCATTAGCTGAAAGCTAAAAAATTATCACAGAGAGGCAATGTGCATAACTCTCTTTGAAGACAGTCTCAGGACAGCCTGAACTGATGCTGAAGAACCCCGTTTTTCAACGTCTCTGGTTTTGTCAGCTGCCTAGACTAAATTTGCTTTAGGCATAGCAAAAGTAAAATTGCTGCATGGAAAAGCTGAATAATGGAGCAATCTAAGAGCTAGGTTTGTGTGGACTGTGATTTCCTTTCACTGAAGTTCTGTAAGGTCAGGCTGCTCATAGCTGAAGTAGCAGAAACAGCAAGCTACATTTTCCTTAACACCCTGATTTCTTCCTTCATTCTTTCTCATCTCTGCCTTCCCCTCTACATCCCCATTTCTGGTGTCAGGAGGGACCTGAACTGTATTTTCTGGAGCAGCAAAAGTGCTTTTCAAGTGTTCTGCTAAGGAGCTCTAGTCTGTGCCCAGATCCAAGGAGGCATTATGTATATAGGCTTGGCTTCATTCCCCTAAATGTGGGCACAGCTGACTCTGAGTAGCTCTTGTAGAATAAGACAATTTTTAAAGGCAGTGAAAATTTAAGGTAAGTAAATTTTACTTACCTTATAGCCGCCTCTTCCTGCTGACAGGGGGGCACAGTGAGGCTTTGAAGTCTCTTGACTGTTCCTTTCCAGTGAGGACAGGGTGAGAGAGTTGGGGTTGTTCAGCCTGGAGAAGAGAAAGCTCTTATTGTAGCCCTTTCAATACTTGAAGTGGCTTATAAGAAAGATAGAGACAAACTTTTTAATAGAGCCTGTATCGATAGGACAAGGGCTAGTGGTTTTAAAGTAAAAATGAGGAGATTCAAACTAGATATAGGGAAGAAATTTTTCTATGACAAGGGTGGTGAAGCAGTGGAACAGGTTGCCCAGAAGGTTGGTAGATGTTCAATCCCTGGAAACGTTCAAGGTCAAATTGGATGAGACTTGGCAACCTGATCTAGTTGAAGGTGTCTCTGCTTATTGCAGGTGTATAGGAATAGGTGGCCTTTAAAAGCCCCTTCCAGCCCAGCCTTTCGATGATTCTGTGCTCATGTTCTCAACTCTGTTCCTGTGCAGAGCTCCTACTGTGTGGTGGGCTTCAGTATTCAGAACCAGATGATTCTGGTATCTGATAAACAAAATGCTTAACGTATTTTCATCCTCACACTGTCATCACTGCAGTGTATATTAGTAGCTTCTTATTTTTACTTGACCTGTATTTATCTTCCTATAATTTGTGGTGGTAACTTCTACCTTACAAATAATACAGTATTTGTTCAGTACTTTGGAATAACTGGATTGTAAATGTTTTATTTTGCCGATTATTACTTTATTATTAACATACTTAATTTTTATAAAGTTATTTGACATAAACTAGGAAATTTGCACTGATTAGCCACTTAATTGAGCACCATGCAATCCTTTGGTACCAGCTGACTGAATCCCTATTGGGTGGAATTTATGCTAATCTTATCTCAATTAAGCAATAGTCATTACCATTAGATTAAATTGGTATCTTGTGAGAAGTCCCAGTAAAGTGTCCCTCCCTGTCTAAGTGTATTCACATTAACTGGAATATATCTTACTATGAAAAATAATCAGGGAGAATCTGACATTATTTTCACCATGAGAAGACGCAAGGTATTTTTATTGGGCCAGGTGATAATGAAGCAGCATCCAAGAAATATCATGCATAAAGTTCTTCCAGAAAATCAGACCCAGAATTGCAGAGAAACATGTATCTTCTCCTAACAGGGAACAATTATGCAAAAAGATAAAGGCTCTCCTAGGACATGGAAGGAAGCTATTGCTGGACAGGCTGAGAATATTGCTCCTGATGTCCTCACAGTAGAAGACTGTGAACCCCTTTGCACAGGAAAGAGCAACCCCAGAGAGAAACAATGGTTGCTTTACAGAGAATCTCCATGCTGTGGTGGTGCAGCTTTGCTCTCCAACATGTCAGTGGGCTGTGCTGTAGAAGTTGTCAGCCCAAAGTCTACAGCAGGCTCTTTGCCTGCTTTGGTCAGGATGTGATGGGTTTACCGTGGAAACACCTCCTTGACTGAGCCCTGGTGTCCATAATACAGGTCCTCTTTCTTCTCTGTGTCCCAGAATGATTCAGTGTATGATACCAAGATTTATGAACTGCATACACTTAGAAATTCCTCTTCCGTCAGGGAAACTCCTCACCCAGAAAGTACTAGTGGGTTAATTCCTCCTTCTGCTCTCTTCCTGGCCCAAAGTGCGTTGAGTTACTTTCTGCCCATGGCCATGGCTGTGGTAAAAGAGGTTTAGACAGTCCCTGCACACACAGTGCTTTAGGTTGGCAATTTAGGTGCTTGCTGGCAAGTAAGAGACAAGATATAAACTCTTTGTAGGCAGCAGAAAAGACTACGTTTGAGTTCCTTGCTTGTCGTGAGAGCACACTGACCACAAGGATCTATATTTGCCTCAACCCTGGCATACTTGTAAAAAAAGTGAAATAATGTCCTTTGGAAGAAATGACAGTGCTTTCTCAGCTCTTATCAGATAGAGGTCACACAGACTCTTTGGCCATGGTAAGCAAGAGGCAGGATTTCAGAGCCGGATTTCTCCTTGGTGTTTCATTTAGGGGAGTTCCCAGGTAAATTCACTCAGAGTTCACTGAGTTTGGGTCAACCTTCTCACAATGTCCTGGTATATTTTGATCTCTAGTGAATCCTTAGCTCTTTTCAGGGACTGGTTACAAAGCCTGAGCTCCCACATTTCTTTCAAGGGTACAGTCCTCCAAAAGTCACCTAAGGAATTGTGTGAAATTTTAGATACAGAATTGCTCTTTAAGTTCTATCCTTTAATGTCTTGAACACGTACACACAAATAGCAACAAAACCAATATAAAACAATAATTTATAGATTCATGTTGAGTTTGATCACACAAGTTCAAGTAATTTATATGTTACAAGGACTGGCTATTTTTCTCAATAGTTTTAATTTAAAATTAAAAGAACACAATTGCTACGATTATGGAAGTCTCTTGTCTTCTACCTTTTGTATTTTTTTCCCTTTTGTATTTTCCTTTTCTGTTTTAAATACTGAGGAATAATAAGCAACTAGCACTAGACTACAACGTGATACAATTTCCCCCCAAATCCTAGGGGACAACAAGGCAGCTTAGATAACCGAGCTTTTGTGTAGTTTGAGGGAATGTTCATTATATTTTAGAGTGCTTGATATTGTCTTTTTTTGGGTAAGAGGAAATTTTAAGTGGCTGGAATTTACATTATCAAGGTTGGTGAATTGTACTAAGTTACTTGTCTCTGCCAGCTAATTTTGAAAGATAAGGCCTTGTATTATTATCAGCATTCACCTTACATTATTAACAGTGTTCTGGTATGGTTTGCAGTCTCATAACTGTCAAAATGACTGAACTATAGTAAATATGTGGCTTTTTTGATAATGTTCTCAAAGCTTACAGCACAATAATTAAAATCCCACATCCCCACACCCTCCAAAAATGCAACGAATGTACTCAATAAACCTGGGTTTTGGCACAGTCAAATATATCTGAATTTATTATAAGGGTAGTTCAGGCTATCTTTTTCTGTTGTTGTTTGTCTTTAATGAGAAATGGGTGTTATAAATAACTTTTATGAAGCATGCAGTAACCTGTAGGCATCATTTTATTTCCTTCTCACAGATTCAGTGCAGCTGCTTGGTCTACTTTGTCATCCTTTACTTTAATTTATAATCAATTACACTGATTAAATGTATTTTCACTGTTTCTCACCTGAGCCTGAAAAAATTGTTTGTTAACACATTTGTAGGAGAAATTTTTTTTTGGTAATTCTCAATGCTGTTTCAGACTTCTAGATTTATCTCACTGAAAAAGGGATTGTCTTTTATGAGCAGCACTATTTTTTGACAGCTCCCCAACTCTATTTCACAGGTGACTGCTACAATAGTCTAACGTACAGTTTTGGAAATGCTCTTGATTCCAATGGATTCTAGTCTCTGTGGCACTTGAACTCAATCAAAGATTGAGTTCATGCTATGTTTTAGGAGAACATAGCATGGGAAGAAGAGAGCGAACCTCTGCTTTCAGAAAAGTTAGAACATTTCTGTGATAGTTTTCCCTTTGTCAAATATTTACCAAAACATGAATGAGACACACAGAAACAGAATGAGAATAGAAATTACTTTCTCTAGGAAAAAAAAAAAAAAAGGCTGTGTTGTTCTGAAAGCATGCCTTTCATATCTTGGAAAAGTCCTGTGGGATGAGGCCCTGGAGGGGAAGGGAGCCTCAAGAAAGATGGTTAATATTCCAGGATCACCTCCTTCAAAAGTTCAAGAGAGCTCCTTCCCAACGAATAAGTCAGACAAAAATGCCAGGAGGCCTGTGTGGATAAATAAAGAGCTACTAGACAAACTCAAACACAAAAATAATGCATACACAGGATAGAAGCAAAGATGGGTAACCTGAGAGGAATACAGAAACATTGTCTGAGCATCCAGGGATGAGGTTATGAAAGCTAAAGCCCAAATGGAGCTGAATCTGGCCAGGGATGTCAGAGATGACAAGAAGGGCTTGCATAAGTACATAGGTGACAAAAAGAGAACTAGGGAAAATGTAGGCTCATAGCTCAACAAGATGAGGAACTGCTTACTCAGGACATGGAGGAGGCTGAGGTACAGAATGCTGCCTTTGATTCAGCCTTTGCTAGCAAGATTGACCTTCAGAGGTCCCAGGTTGAAGAGGGAAAATGTGGATGAAGGAAGATGGTGCTTGGAAGATCCTTCTTGGTGGAAGAGGATCAGGTCAGGCCATACTTAAGAAACTGGATGCACATAAGACCATGGGCCCTCATGGGATGCACCTATGAGTGCTGAGGGACCCGGCAGATGTTATAGCGAATACACTCTCAATAATATTCGATCCATCATGGTGACTGAGGGAAGTAATTCCTATTCTCAAAAAGGGTGAGAAGGAGGACCAAGGGAATTGCAGACCAGTCAGGCACATTAAGGACAAGAAAACCATCCGGAGTAGTCAGCATGGCTTCACCAAGGGGAAGCCTTACTTTCTTCTGGTATGAGGGGGACTGTCCTAGTAGACAAGGGGAGAGCAATGGATGCTCTCCCCTGGACTTCAGAAAGACCTTCGAGACTGATAAAATCCTCATAGTCAAGCTATGCGTAGCTCTTCATGATACACTTTTTTTTTTTACCTCAGGAGATACAATTTGAGTAAATGCCACGTTTACTTATCTGTATTTTTGGATGAAAGGATGAATAAACTACAAATATGTACTGTATGTTCTCAGCTATGTACAAAGCTAACTGTTACAGACATCTTAGGTGTTTTTACTTTAGAGTGGGCAAACTGAGGAGACCTGAAAAGAGAAAGTTAATGTGGGTTACCTACTGCAATGGCTGAGGGTGAACCTCAAGTAAAATTTTCATTTTTCTATCTTAGAAACTAATCATGATAGTTAGCAAGTAGTTCAAGAAGAGAACATGCAGTTGGACTGTGACTAAAAGCTGGAAAACTACAATTTTCAGAAGTAAGAAAGGAATACAAGTGGTTTTCAGGTTAATCTGGTGTCTAGGCATAGAACCAGAAATGGGGAAGTGCAAATTCTTACCCTCTGAAGATCCCTAATTCTCTTCCTTTTCTATAAAGGACACTTATGATGATCATCCTCAGACATGAACAGAATTCCTATGAATTAGAATAAATCTTATGAGTATATTCACAAGATCTGTCTGGGCTGCCTGTTCTCCCCACCTTCATGAAACCACTGTAATTTTACTTTTATGCTAAGGTCTTGTAGTGTTGTGTGTGGAAGTCATAGGTGCACAATTATTCTCTGAAACCCTGTTGCTTAACTTTCCACTCTTACAAGTATGAGAAGGATATAATAAATATTCCGTGAATTCTTTTCTGGAAGATCACTGGGACTAAATATCCATTTCCTTACAATTCCACATAGCTGTACATGGTAATACTTTTGCTGCATATGAAGTCCTGAGTGACAAAAAACAGGTATGTCTGTTTGTTTCACGGTGTGCTGGAGTTGGTTTTTATTACCATTTCTGGGAGATAAAACCTCTTGGGGAAACGCTTGTGGAAGGGTCCACCTGTTAATTATCAGCAATGGGATAAAAGTATGAAAGCTAAACTTGCAGAGAAAGAAGCTCCTCTGAACAGCTTTGGTTTGAATGGAAACTGAAGCGGTCTAAACTGCTGCCTCTTGGGTTTCTTTCTATCCTCAGTAACAAAGAAGGCAAAAAGGAGGCCTTATCTCTTACTTCAAGGTTAACTCTTAAAATTACCTCATTGTAGTTAAGTGTTACTTCTGTTATTGTTAGGGATATTTGTTTAGCAATAGAAAATAGGAAAACATTTTTTTTAAAGACATTTAAATAAACATAGGAAAACACTTCAGTGAAACTTGGTAAACTGGTTAAAACAGCTACAAATTTCTTTTCTTCTAACACCAAAGAGCTTTCCTAGAATAAAAAATTATTTTGTCCTCAAAATAATTCTCTTTCTTTGCTTCATCATAATGTCTATATGTAAACCTAATTTAGTTTTAAAGCTTTAATGAAATAGTATACTGAGCTTTAGGGAAAATTGATATTTGTGTGATGATCCTTGGAAATGTCTGACATTTTATGACTTAAAAACAGTAAAAACTATGTCAACAGTGGGATTTTCAGACCTACGCAAACATCTAAAGAAATTAAAAGCATGAATTATTTGCAGTTATCTTTCTGCAACTCTAGTCTCCTAAACACTCTGTACAGTCAGTTTACGGACAGTGATCTTGAGGACAGAACAGTAAGTCAATGATGCATCACTGTCACAGAAACTTACCTTCTTAAATGGGCCTATTTCTCAGCTAAAACTTAGTAAACAGGAAAAAATATTTTGTTCTTGTCAATATCTTATTGCAAGGTCAAAAGAAGAAAAATAAAACCAGCATGTTCATACCTGAGTTAGCATATTGCAGCATATTGTACCATGCAAGCACTCAGATCTGAAATATACTGCAGTCATTTACTTATGTAAAAAGGAATATATTTATTTCTGTAAAAGGGAATAATATTTGCTTCAGGTTTGGTGAAGGTTAGTTGCTCTGCTCAACAATTGTTTTTTTTTTTTTTCATATTACTTCATTTATTTCTAGAGTTTCAACAATTATACTCTGTTCTCTTTAGTCTGTACAATAAAGCAGTCTGGAGTTTGCTTTTGGATGCTGTTTGCATTTGGACTCAGAAATATACTACAAACCAAACATTAAGCATAATATTTGTTGGGTTCATAAAATACAGTTCTTGATTAAATAAATGAATTATTGTATATGTTCATTCAATGTCTTTCTGCCCATATAAATCCTACATAAAATCCTATCTCTCCTGAAGTTGTTCAGAGCTTGATGCCAGAACTTTGAAAAAATCTGATCCTGAGCTTACAGGATTTGGGCTATAGGGAGCTATAGGGAGGATTTGGGAAAGGAGATCTGTGAATGAAAGGAACAGGAAAGTTTTGAGTTCTTATAGCATGACTCTGATCTTACGTAACATGCGCACTTCTGTATCACCTTTTCCCCCTTTTCTTTGTAATAAAAAATGTCTTTTGTTTCAGTCTTTTCCTCCCCCTACTCCCACTGAGTGTTTGTGTAACAGAAAATATATGCTGTTCCTTGGAAACAAAATATTTCATTCCCTGCAGTTACTAACAATTTACTTTTCTCAGAGTCAGAATGCAAACATTCTACTTCTGTTTTTCTTCACCTCAGATCATCCCAATGGTGGTTTACTCTGCTGGAAGGACATTTTGAAGATAGGTGAAAAAAATAGCAACATATCCTTGCTACAATAGCTCAGTTCTGAGCTGATCTGACTGATGTGATTGTACGACTTGAACATCAGTCTTTCAGAGACTGGCTGCTGGTCTCAGCGCTGAATGTTGTAGACTAAAGGTAAAGGCCAGTATTTTGCTCACGCAACCAGACAACCTCCATCTCCTTTATCTTTGAAAAATGTCCACGAGAACACACGTCCAATTAAATACTAAATACTGCACTCTTTCTCAGTTAAGCTTCATTTCTCATGCACTACAGCAAAAGCTGACAAATGCAAATATATTCATCTGCTCTAAAAAAATTACATTTCAATTAATAAAATCATACATGGATTAACTTCAGTGCCTCCTTCCAGTTCCTGTAAGAGCATCCCTATCAAATAAACACACAATTAATAAAATTTATCTTTATATCTGAAAACCTTTTAGTGGAAATAACTGGGTATTGTTCCAAGTCTTCAAGTACCACATGAAGAGAAATGTCATTTAAAATACCTTTACAAGTTTCTCATCAAGTGAAAAAAAAATCAGAACACCAACAAACCACAAACCTATTCAAAAGTCTATGATGCAATGAAAAAAATAAAGTGATTTGTGCGTGTATGTCAAAGTTTCTTGTGTGAAAACATTATTAGAAAAAGTGACATCAGCATATTTGCCCATTTATGTAATGAGAAGGATTAGAAAGCATAAAGTGCCTGCATCATTTGAAAGTCATTCAGATCCTTAGAAAAAGCATGAATCACGCAATTTAATTTAAAAAGTTCGCAAATCCTGTCATTCTTTTACTTTATGTAAGATAATCCTATCCCCAGGTACATATTTCTGCTTACAGTACATTTTGATTAAATAATTGAGAACAGGCAAACAAATTTAACCAACATACCAGATTAATTTACTTTCCTAATTTAATTACATTTTATCTTTAGCCCTAGCTGAGATTTTCCTGAAGATCAGACCAACAGAGAGGGAAAACTTAAAAACTGTTGAAGCTTTTAAAATTAAATAATAAGAAAGAAATAACTATAGACTATCTATCTCATCATAAATTCCTAGCACATTTTTTGCACAGAGACATGTACATTGCTGTAATACCTCTGTCTTACAATTTGTTACATTTGTAGGTACCTTGGAAACCAGTTAAGATTCTTTTCAGATGCTGAGTTTTATTAAAATGAACTCATTTGTACTCAATCACCTTTGACTCATAAGTATTTAATACCATAATAGCTATTTCAGCACTGTTTTTCAAAGCATGTTGTTAGATGCTTCAGGAACCAGAAATATAATATTGAAACACATTTATTAAGGAAAAATAATTACAGTTATGGAATTTCTGTAAATTACCAGTGAGAAAACCATATAGCATGACCTGTAGGTTTGGAAAAAAGCCTAGCAACCAGCCTGATTACAAAATGCAAGAGTAATTGGCAAAGTACATTTCTGATTTATGATTATAGCAATTATAAAATACTTTATTTATAATCCACTCAGCTTCTGTAAAACCCTGTTTATTAATGAACGGTGTGCTGCATTACTACAAGGTCTTCTATCCAAAGGATTTATTTGGTGGGACAACTTATGCCAACACAGTGAACGAGCAAAGAGATAGTATAGGGACTGACAAGAGATCTAAGTAGTTCTCTGAACTCAGTGGCAGTATTATCTGAATGAAAAACTTGGCATTTGAACTTTGTTTCCTAAAATATGAGGAAAATAGTAGATATTTTATTTGGAGGTATATTTCACTCATGCATTTTCATTTGGTTCTGTTTCTTACTAGTTTATTTTGATATCGTTTTTGTTATTACTTTATTTTAAAGCAGTCTGCATCACCACTGAAGCAATTCAGTTTACAAGAAGATAGTGGAGTTCTCTGAACAGTTATTTGACATCTTAGTGTTAAGAAAAGGTCAATGTGGGAAAAGGGCTCTGACTTTCCTCCTAGTCACATCCTTTCCATATTAGAGAATATGGATGTCTGGAACAGAGGTTGTTAGACTACGTTAAATGCTTTATGCTGTGTACAAATTAAATGTAGTTCATTTGAACATTTTGATCTTGACATTCATACTGAAGATTTGTGGACAACAGCATTGACTATATTGTTAAAAAGGAACTTCAATTTTTGAAAGGTTAGACACTGCAATACCTAAAGTTAAAGAAATGAAATGCAGAATGTAATCTGGAAAAAAATCACATTAAAAACCTAGGAAATGATCAAATGAACCAGCTTGATGAACAATGAGTTGCCAGCAGAGAAATTCATTACATTTGACTTTTGTAGTGCAATTCACATGCTTCATGTGTGATTTTTTATTTCCTAGGATTTCACACTTAGGCACAGGCCTGTCTGTATAGGTGTCTCGTCACATCTGTCTGTCCTATGCGCATATCTTGGGCATACTAAAGTGAAAACATTGATGCATTGGAGTGAATCCAATATATGGTCACCAACACAATTGGGGCCTAGACCCCATTATGTAGAAGTAGTGATGGTGAGGACTGAGTTTATTCTAGCAGACAAAGCGTATCTTACAGTTGCCTTCTACTACTTTATGGGAGGATGTGGAGAATATGTAGTTAGACTCTTTTGTGATGTGCTGTGACAGATGAAAAGCACAAGTACAATTTACAAAGATGGAAATCCTGATTCTGTATTAAGAAAACAGTGTTCAGCATGAGGACAGTAAAACACGGGAACTAGTTTTCCAGAGCAGTTCTGGAGTCTCCATATGTGGAGATATAAAAAATTCACCTCAAACTGAGCAAACTGAACAATGTTGAACCAGATAAACCCCTCAGATTGGTATCTTCCAATCTGAATTACTCTATGAGTCTATGATTGTGTACTTGAAGTGCACTTTAATTTTACAGAGTAGGCAATTGTGTGTCATGATTCATTTAATATGCTTCAGGCATCTACAATAAGAGTCAGTCCCTAAAAACATTAATTGTCCTGTAGTGGCTATAAACAGCTACTACTATAGATGCAGCCCTCTAAAATTTATTCATATTAATCTTACCTATTGGCAGAATCACTATGATCATTGTGAAATGACACAGAATTTGGAAGTAATGGACTTCAAAGATATTCATCTGTCTTTTGGCGATCAATATCCCAGAAGCTCTTCTGTCAGCTCTTCTTTCCAAACACTAACAAGGATCCTTCTTCAGTAGTAATAGCTGATTAAAAAAGCTGAAACACTCTGTACTCACTAATTTAGTGATTATAATTGTAATTGTGTGCATGGAAGGCTGTTGTTTCATGCCCTCAGCCAGAGGAGTTTCTAACCTCCTTGAAAAATGCACAGTCTATGCAATAGGCATAAAATCCCTCTCACTGAACTGGTGACACCAAGCCTGCACTGTCTACTTCTGACCTTGTGGTCAGATGTGGGGATTCATTGGCTTCTCTCCCAATCCATGTCCTAGTTTTAAAGGGTTCCAAGAGATGGCCCAATCTGAACAACTGCTAGATCAATATGTTCAAGTATATCTGTCAGCCACAGTTGACAAGTTTATTTGTCATTTCTTAATATATAGCAGTCACACTGCTATTCACCTCGTGAATAGCTAAGTTACTAAGCTACTTACAGTGTTCCCTTACTGCCATTAATCTCTCACAAGCAACAGTGGAGATTTCGGTTATGAAGTTTCTGTTTCTGGAAATGGTTATGGACCATGAGACATTGTATCAATAAATAGATTCTCATACTTCAAATAAGAAGTATTACAAATATTAAATACAAAAATTTGCCTGACTGCATAGAAGACAGCAAGTGAGAGTTTTCTTCTTTTTACTATGCAGGAAACTCCCCGATTTCAGGAAATACAAAGAAAAATAGAATGGATACCAGCTTGTTTCTTTCTGCAAGGTTTTTAGCCTATGCCATTGAGCCAGTGTCATCTTAGGATCTCAGTATTAGTGTTTCCCCACACAACTAGCAGAGTTGTCTCTGATGTGTAAGCAGTCAACAGGGTTTTAAGTTCTGTCAACATGCATAACTGTAAAATGGGCACAGCAAACTCCTTGCTCTGTTCCTTGTGCTTAGAAAGTTTTAGTCTTGCTTCTCATCTTAAAGATTTGATGCCACTACAGGCATCTTAAAGATTTGATGCCACAAAAGGGATGCAGATTGTATAATCAGGTGTATAATGTCTATCTGTCACAGGAATATAGAGTTGGAGGATACCTCCAGCATTTTTGAATCCAGTCTACTGCTTCACAGGCAACCAGGTGATCCAATCCCGTTTACAAAATTTATAAGATTGTTTAAAAGAAGCTGAGACTCTGCTCCCAAATTGAAAACTAGTTTTGAATCTCACTTCAAATTCTTGCAATTTTTCTAACAGTGAAAGAAATGTATTCTTGACTTTCTGTACATCTTGTATGAATATAGCTCCTTCCCTTACCTGCTAAGCATACTCTCTTTTGTTCTTCATTTTGCTTTAACAAGCAAGCCATGCTCTTTTGTCTGCTACTCATAGGGTAGTAAGATGTATTACCATCCCCAAAGTCTTCTTGACGTACATTTTTTTACAGGCATGAAATCAGAACTAATCTTTCTTAAGCAAAGGTGATCAAAACTGTGTATGGAATTCTACATAAAGGTTAATGGATGCCTTATTTCTTACCTCTCTTCACTGGAATACTTTCTAGATCATATTTGCCTTGTTTGTGCCTGCAATGCTCTTTCCCAATCACTTGACTATTTTTCCTCTGTTAATATTCAAATTAGATGTTCTCAGTACTTAGCAAATGATCATACTGTCAACCCTAAATGCATGACTGCATTTTATTTTCCTCTCCTCTCTTTTCCTATTCTACCGTGTTGTGTTCTTATTCTGTCTTATTTCACCCTTCTTTTTCTTATCCTTAAGGATGTTTAATGCTTCCTGTTCAATACTCTAATCTGCCTGTATTTGAAAAGAAAATGTTTCCCAACTTTGTGATACTAGTAATGTTCGCTGATCTGATTACTTGAGCAGATATCATTAAAGAAAAAAGAAAAATACTAAATAAATTTATTTTTCCAAGTGTTCCATGAGGTTTTTTTTATAGTAACCTTCATGTTTAACTTTCCAATTCTACCTATGAATTGCTGTCTTCTCAAGTTCAATGAGTAATTTCTCCTGTGGCAACATGTCATCTGCTTCACTGAAATCCAGACATGTTTCATCTACTCCATTTCCCTTCTCCAAAAAATAGGTGTCAAAGAAAGATATATTGCTCACATGGTCAATCCCTATTACAATCTATCCCATTTACCATTTTCCTTCACGTCTCTAATTATACTTTCCTTCCAAATAACTTTTAAAGCTTTGCATACCTTTAAGGCATGGCTTGTTACTGTCCAGATCATCTCCTTTTATAAATTGTGCATGCTGTTCTTTGATTACCTAAAACTACTTCTAACTTGATGCATTTATTGAAAAATATTTTCATTACACCTGTAATTTCATTTGCAATTTTTTTTTCAAGAGACAATGTTTTATCCCTGACTGCATTAAGTTGCTTCATTTTACTCTCTTTTCAGATATAAATCTTATAGTTTTCTATTCTCATCTTCTCTTTTTTTTTTTTTTTTTTTCCCAAGGAAAAAGACAGGGAAAAGACTTTTATACATTGAGGGGTAGAATAGAGATTTGAAGGATTTGTGGAATGTTCTGAAAGTTAAATGAAAACTTTACTCTAGTTTTTAAGTTATTATTCCTAAAAAATACTGGGTATGATTTGCATGAACTAGAAATGGAACAGAAATAACTTTCAGAATGAGTCAGATCATATATTGAAAAATATATATGCGAAATCCAAAATAAATTCAAAAGATAGAAATGCTGTAAATAAAAGGATTATCATAATAGGATCATTGGATGTTGGTTTCATGTTTTCTTTCTTATTTGCTAGATTAAGGTGTGGGTTTTTTTAAATGAAAAATCATGAACTGAATATGCTGAATTCATCATTTTTGTTTAGCACTGTTTTCATCCCTTATCACTTTAATTAGGAGCAAGTCAAAATAGAGTGATTTATCTGCATTAGTGAGTAATTTCCTAATTTATTTATCTATTTTTAAATATCTTTTTTTAAACTGTGGAATGACTTCTTATGTAGGGGCATCATCAGCTTCTATGAATAGGTAGTCATATTGGCTTTATCTATTCTAGCAACTCTAGCAACTCAAGAAATACTTACAAGAAATCATAGAATCACATCATTTCAGAATGAGAAGGGCTAAGGTTGGAAGATGACTCTTGAGATCATCTAGTCCCACCATCTCCTCAGATCAGGGTCATGACCAATCATATTTTGAACATTTCCAAAAAGAGGGAATCCACAACTTGTCTAGACAGTCTGTTCTGGTGCTCATCCATCTCCAGAGTGAAAAAATAATATTTTTTTCTACATTGGAGTGTAATTACCGGTATTTTAGTTTTTACCCATTACAACTTGTCCTGCTATTCCGTTCCTCTAAGTGAGTTTGGCTCTATCTTCTTTAGATACAACCCTCATCAGGTGTTTATACACATTGATAGGGCCCCCCCGTGCCTTCTTTTTTCCAGGCTGATACTCCAGCCCTCTGGAGCATCTTTTGACCCATTTTTGTGGCTATTTGCTGCACTTGCCCAAGTAAGTCCATACCTTTCTGAGGTGCTCAGAAGTGGACATGCGCTCCAGATTTGTCTCACCAGTGCTGAGCAGAGAGGAAGTATCACCTCCCTCAGTCTCATGGCAACATTTCTCCTAATGAAGGCCAGAATGCTGTTGGTCTTCTTTATTGCAAGGTGTATTGCTGGGTCATGGTCAATTTGTTGTCCACCAGGACTCCCAAGATCTTCTCTGCAGACCTACTTTACAGTTGGTTGGTCCTCAGCATGTGCTACTGCGCGGTTATTCATCCCCAGGTTCCAGACTTTGCATTTTTCTTTGTTGAACTCCATTCTGCCCAGTTCTGCAGCCTGATAAGGTCCTACTCAATGGCAGCTCTGCTTATCTGCTTATTTCTGCTTATCAACCACTACTCCCAGCTTTGCAACATCTGCAAACTTGCTGATAGTGCACCATGACCCAAAAATAGAGGGCACGTCAAATGGTATTGACCCTAGTGTCAACCACTGGGGTACACAACCGGTGACTGTCCTCTAGATGATTTCATAGTGATGATCACAATCTTTTGGTTCATGCACGTGAACCAATTGTCACCTCATTATCCATACTTCATTCAGTTTGAATGCTATGACAGATAGTCTTGAAAACCATACTAAAATCAAGGTAGACAACAATCCGTGCTTTTTCCTCACCTACTAAGCCAGTCATCTCTTTGGAGGAGGCAGTCAGAATTGTCAAGAATAATTTCACTTTGTAAAATCATGCCGACTACTCCCATCACCTTCTTCATATGTCTGAAGATGGTTTCTGTGATTATTTCTCTATTACTTTCAGAAAAATCAAGGTGAGCTTGACCAGTCTGTAGCTTTCTGGATCCTCCTTCTTGCCCTTTGCTTTCTTTCAGTGCTCAGAGTTCACCATAACATTTCAAAGACAATTGAGAATGGCCTCACAATGACATCATCCATATCTCTCAGCACCCATGGGTGCAGCCCATCAAGTCCCATGGGATAAGGGATGTTAGGAGCATGGCTTCTCCAGTAGCTCTGGTCAGCTCAGGACTGCTTCCTGCCAGGCCACTGGAGCTGCTGGATACAGCTGCAGCTTTCCAGTTTGTGGGTTCAACCAGCAGTGAACCTGAGCATGTAACCCAGATGCTGGCTGGTCTAACTGGGTGCTTGCTGCATTCATACAGCACTCGTGCACTCGTCCCACAGGCACCTCACACTCATGGGTCCACCAAAACATCAGAACAGACTCTCAGTCTACCCAATATCCCTGCACAGACCTCAGGCTTTTTACTGTCTGACTGGTCCAACTTGAAGTTTGTCAGAAGTTCCGCATGAACACCCCACGCACACCTGGTTTGTGGTAGTTACATTCTCCCCCAGCAGCCAGCACCCAGCCCATGGGCTGTGACCCATGGTCCTGCTCCAGCCACTGGTGCTGAGCCCCGCACTCACACCTGTAGCTGTTTTTTCAGGGCACACACCATTCCCACCTCAGTGGCTGGAGTTAAAGACCCCACCAGATCCAATAGCTGACACCACAGGGCAGGGTTGGGCACCATCCCCTTTCTGAGTCTTGGAGGTGACACCCAGTCCCCTCACAGCAGCCTCCCCGGTAGATGGCACTGGGCTCTTGCAGCACTGACACACATGAGACAGGGAGCAGGATTATGCAAAGAGATCTTTTTAAGAAAGGATTTAGTAAAATAGGACAGACTATGGTGACTATGGAGCACACAAGGCTCATTTTACACAACCATCTTCTTTTATAACACTTTCTGTCTAACTCCACCTCCTGGCTTTTAGATCCTTCCCACTCTCCCTTTCACTGCACATCCCACCATGGGTCTGTACAGCTTTGTCAATACCTTCATCTGTCCTTGTCAAGGTCTCCCCTGGTTACAATCTTATCAGTTGCAAAGTCAAGGTTGATCTTCCTGAAAGTGGCTGTAGTTTCTGGATAGTCTATCAACAGGTGTGACTGACAAGGTTTGTGTCATTGTCTCAAAGTGAATTTTGTCCGGTCTGTATTTGGTATATTTTCTTTCTCCATTTTCCCTTGGTTTCCCAGTTGACAAGATCCCTGATCAGATAACCTCACTGGAATAAACATTCTTACCATCTCACATGACCTCATCAATTACTGCAGCAGACTAGATTTGGTTCTCATCACTGTCTCCCCTCTGTCAGTTAGGTTTGTGTGCTCCGTATGTTCTTGTTTATGGGTTCCTCTTTTTCTTATTATCTCTTTTTTTTTTTTTTTCAGTGAAAATGGTCCTTGACTAGATACCCTAAAGGAGCAGACACTTTTATTACACATTGGACTTTTTTGTGTCTAATTTGTTTAAATGTTCCCTCCTCTATCAAGGCGTTTCCCAGTGGTCACAGGGGTCTGGGATTCATTAGTCATGGCACTAAAGGCTGAGGCAAGGATGGCATCGACTACCTCAACTCTTTATATATTCTTTGACAATTCATCCAAGGATCCACATTTTCACTAATTTTCCTTTTGCTGCTGATATATCTGTAAAGGCCCTTTTTGTTGCCCTTCACTTCCCTTGCCAGATTGAACTCCAGGTGGCTTTTGGCTTTTCTATCTTCATTCCTGCATGCTTGGACAGTGTCAACCTCAGGTCACTTGTCTCTGCTTCCACCTCCTGTGTGTTTCATTTCTGCCTTTGTGTTTTGTCAGGATCTCCCTGTCCACTCTTACTTTAGTTCCTGCTCTCTGGGATAAATCATTCTTGAGCTTGGTGTAAGCAATGCGTGATCCTTCCAGAATCTAGGTATCAATAACTTATGCTGGAAACCAGAAAACTGGTCCTGTGCTAAGCATTTCCTCAGCACCTACCACAGAGCTTTCTCAACAGGTAGTATACCTGTTACCATCCTTTATGGTATGGTACCTATATGAGGTAAAAAGTGTGTAACAGGTTGCAGGCCATTTGACACTTCTTGGCCTCTGTGCCACAGAACTATCCCAGGCACATTCAGGTTACTGGAGTTGACGTAGTAATGGCATTTGAATCCTCTGCTTTTCATTTTTCTGGATTGCCTTCAGCCCTAGATTTCTGCACTGTTTCTCACTGTCCCATTAATTCTGAGAAATCCATTGGTGATTCATTTGATAGATTTGATAGATTTCATAAAGATACGCATGGACTATGACTATACTGATAATTAAAGAAAAATATGGGTTGATTATGTTCCTTTCTGTCCAAGGGTACTTGGTGGACACTGGTGCCTAAGGCTGACTACTACAGCACAGCAGCTGCATCCATGCTACATAGCACTCAGCCCTATGGGCCCCATGCCAAAGCTCCTTGGCCCTATCATACAGTTATCAGTTTCTGTGCTTTTAAAGCTGAATGTGTCTGAAACAATTTGGTGGTTGAACTTCAGCCAATTGGAGGAGTGTTTCTATTGTTGCACAATACCGTTTCAAACCCTAGAAGTTGCATGAGAGAACACAGTGATCCTTGAGGGTGAGAAGCCCCAGGTGGTAAAGGACTGTTCAGACTGAAAGTAGCCAAATTGTGCAGATCAATTCTGGTTTTGGGGTGGTGCCCAGAATAATCATTCAGACTTTGGTTCAGGCATTGTCCTAGAGAATGCTGCCTGGAGTGGTTTAAACAAATAAAGCCAGTGGAATGCTAAGAGATTAGTCTGTGAACTTGCTTCCAGTTCTCAATTTCTCATTACTTTCAACATATTCACAGAATTCCAGATGAATGTATGGAGGTTACTTACCATCTACCACCCACTTATTACACTGAAGTCTTTCTCCTAGGCATGAAGTCTAGGCCTGACAGTGGAAAACTGATGGGAGAAAAAGATAAGATGATGCTATAAATGAGATAAAATATGATAATTAGTCTTTGGCATCGGGTTCATGGAAATAGCACAAAAACTTCTGTCCTCTAGTTTCTAGTCAAGATTAGCTAAGAGGGTAGCTAACTTCTAATCAGAAGTAGCTAAAATAGTAGATTCAGCATTCACAAATTGGATAATAATATGTTTTCAATGGAAACATAAGGGAATCTTTTAAATGCAACTTGGAAGTCAGTAATGAAATTTAGATAAGATACAGGGCTGAGACTCCAGAATTTTTATTTGTTCTCCTGTTTGTGGAGGAGGTTAAAATACTTTTCTCCTGAACAGAGCAGCAGTGAAAATTAATTACCTTGGGTACCACATTGAACTAGAAAATTTCTCTAGTTTCCACGATTTCCTTTTAGTTTTACACATACCCCCATTATTCTTGCCTGTTTGACAGGCCCCTATCCATTGCATACTTTGTTTTATTCTTTCCTCAGGAAAATAAGAGCTGCCATATGAAGAGCTGTGATCTATTCAGGGCCATACTCAGTTCTCTAAAGATGCTTCCACAAATGCTTCTGGAGATAGCACTGGAATCCAGATAGCCAACTTTTACATTATGATGATCTGATCATGCAATAAACAGGTTCTTTTTGGCTTTTTCCTCTCCTAATACGTGTTTATATTATTCTATCTGTTGCTGTCTGTGCATTCAAGAAATTATCATTTCCCTGTGATAGTCATCTCCATAATAACATATTCTATCCACTCTTTCATTTCTTCCCTTCACTTCCTGCATTCTTTCTATACAACACATTCCCTCATTTTTCATTTAATGGGAAAGTATTTTGCCATATATCTGGGTAAATATTTTATTTGTTCCATGGACCTGGCCTATATATGTTTGACTTAAGATTAATATCAGACCATGTATTTTACAAAAAATAGTTTTCTATTTATAGGAAATATATATTGCATACATTCTAATATGTTTATATTCTATACACACTCGCCTTCCTCCCCACCCCCCAATATCAGAAATAGCATCTTTGTTAAGATATAGGTTCCTGATATATCATGCTACACTGGTTCCAATTAGATTTAAATCTCTTAATTGAAAGAAAACAAAAATCAGATTTCTGGAGCAATATTTTTTATGAGATCACTTATGAAAAATTGGAGATTTATTTTTGTGATTTAAGTGGGGTTATAAATAAAGCCACAGATCTTTTTAGCTCTGTATCTTCTTCTCACAGAGAAGCTTGAGGCAAAAAGAGTTTAAAAAAACCTTTATGTCTCATCTGTTTCGTGTTAAATGCCTTCATGCTCTGCACATTAAAAGGTGTAGTAACCTTTTCCTTTACTCATAATAGCTCTTAAAAGACTTCTAAGTAACATTGCCCTGTCTGGGCAAGTGTACACAGACTACCATCCTTCCTCATATACAGAAGTTATATATGATTCTTTATAATTGTTTTTTGATGATTATTTTTAGTGATTCGTTCACCAGTCACAGTTTATCCATTTTCAAAATGCTTTGATATTGCTTGTTGATCTTAGCTAATGATCACCATAGAACAAATGAATAATAAATTAATGACAAGAATGACAGTGAGACAATGTTAAGCCTGTCTGTCTGAGCACTATACAGACAGGGTGTGAAAAACTCAAGGTTTTGTTTGAATACCCCAAATGCATAAGTGTCTGTAATCTTTAACAATTTTAACTCAAAGCAGTATCTTAGAATAACATCTGTATTTTTCTGGTACTGGTGTCCTAGATACCTGTGATCTTGTCTTTTTTTTCCCCCAGTCTTCCACAATTAAACTAAAATACATGTAAGAATAAGTGTCTTTTAAATCAGACCTTTTATATTTTCCTTTTTTTTTTTTGGTCTGTGATACATATTTTAATAATATCACCCAACAACTGTTCAGGAAAGCCCTAGAACGTGTACAAAAGTTTCTTTAACTTAAGTAGAAATTAAGCAGGTGTTTCTGACTAATCACTTGATTAAATGCTTTGTGGAATGGGATTTTAATCAGCATCTCTACTATATATTTCCTTTCTAGAAGTATAGATTTCTTTCAATCTAATTGAGAGAGTGAGCCAGTTAACTAAGCTAATTAGTGGCATATGTCTGAGCACTGCCAGTTTTATTAGGTGCCTTTTAGAAGCTATGTCCTTTAGCTACAAAACTCATAGCCTGATTCTGAATGCATTTGCTACAGAGAAGAAATACTCCCACGTTCCCCCTCACGTACAACTCATCAAAGTAAATGCAGGTCTTTGTAGGTTCAAATGTTTATTTAGCCCACTGTTGCTGGCATCTGTTCACTATTGTTCTACACAGTATACTTAATATGCAGTGAATTATTTAGTCACAATTTATGGCATGCTTTTCATCCCCTACCTTCCAAGGACTGCTCCTTGGACTCTGCAGTAGACGTGACAATTCTCTAAGTTGTAGAAGCTGGTGATAATATCTAGGGACTGCTAACAAGCAGTAAAAAACACACAATGGTGAGCTTCAGCCATAGTATAATTCCTCTCAACTCGCCTTTAATGCAGGTATATAGACATTAATGCCTAATAAACTGATTCTCTAGTAGGGCCTCTAATACTGGGTAATTGTCCTCAGAGGAATCAGCATTCATAAAGCATCTTCAACTTGGTCTTTCTGCTTCATTTTCAGTAGTTGAGATGAGAATTACGTCTACATTTTGACACAAACACAAAATCTAAGTTATATTTTATATTTCCCAAACTGATGGGAAACTGTTTTCCATTGACCTGTTACGCTCTCTAGCTCTATGCAAATGTTATTCTGCATATTATTTACTTGAAGTAACACTTTACTGATTTACTTTATGCTTTACATGGGGGGAATAATTGCATGCATTTAAAAATTATATACTCCTGTAAAATCATGCATTTAAAAATTATATACTCCTGTAAAATCATAATAAGTTTCCTAAAATTTCCTAAAGAATTGAATGAAAGATCTACTGCTTCCAAATTCTAGAGTCCAATTAGTAATCTTTTCAGTGGCAGAGCTGATAAATTATTTCCCCCTTTCTTCTTTTTTTCTTTTTTTTTTTTTTTAAGTGGAAATGTATAGTTTGTTACTTGGCTCCTATTAAGTAATAATGGGGATTATTTTCTGCCTTAAAAAAAATCTTAGATAGAGTGCCTTTTTCTAAAGAGAAAACACGGTTCAACTGCCACTCCACTGAAAGTGGGAACTACTGTGTGAAATCATGGATTCACGGATTTGACAGAATTGGAAGGGACCTCTAGAGATCATCTAGTCCAACTCCCCTGCTAAATCAAGTCTACCTAGAGCACATTACTCAGGACTGCATCCAGGCATGTCTTGAAAATCTCCAGAGAAGGGGACTCCATGACCTCTCTCAGAAGCCTGTTCCAGTGCTCTGTCACCCTCACCATAAAGTTTTTCCTCATATTTGAGTGGAACTTCCTATATTCCAGCTTGCGCTCATTCCCCCTTGTATTACCGCTGGAAACCACTGAAAAGAGTCCTGCTCCATCATCCTTCAACCCACTCTTTAGGAACTTGTAAACACAGATGAGGTCTCCTCTGTGTCAAAAATAATCATTAAATATATCGTATCTGCTCCTTTTTATTTTCAAAACATATTATAAACATTACATAATCAATTTTCACAAGAAGCCAGTTAAGCAGATTAATACAACTAAATTAATTTAATTTTTTCTCCATATTTAGCTTGCATTTTGATGTTATCAGGATATGGAAGGGAGAAGAACTCCAGCAGTCAGCTTCCTTGAAGCTGTTTCATACAGCTGGGCACATGCCCTGCCTGGGGTTTGACTCTAATGTCCTGTGCTCCTATTTAACTCTCTCTTATCCTTTTCCATTTTTATTGCCCTTGATGACTTTCTTGACATACAACTGGTAGGTTGTGATGAGAGATGGGAGATGCATTTACTACAGTGAATATTTCAAGCTAGCTTGAAATCTGAGGCTTTCCTTAACTTGTTCTTTTATCTCCCTTTTTGGGAGAACTGTTTAGTCACAGCAGCTTTACTCAGTGAGCCTTATTACAATTAACATCCATGATGATTCTATTTATTGTTGACTACAGTGAGAGGGTGATTGGGCCATTAACGCTTAAGGACTTTTTTGGCTCATTAACCAAAATGGATACAAAAGATGTTATGAAACTGTTTCATTTCCACTAGGCTAGTCTCTATAAAATGACCTTTTAATAAAAATTAGTCTTTGCAGCTAGTAAGTAAAAGAAATCTACAAAACCCTTTAGTAGTCCTTGAAAGATAGTGTTACTTAACAATCTACAGTTTTCTTAATTTGGATAAGACCCCTGTAAGTACTTTTGTTTTTAACTGAGTCTCTGAACTGTTCTTGAGAAGAAAAGCCAAAACCAGAACTTGGTATAAACATTTAATTTTGGCAGAAGAATGTGGTTAGATCTAAACCTAGGCTTTTTTGTCAGCCAAGACACTTATTGTTTTCTGTCACTGTGTTTGGATCATGCTAAGAAAAAATAAACTGATGAGCAAGCGCTGCTTAAATGGCTTGGCTAGCAAAGGGAACAGCTGCTGCTTCTGACTTATGATATATCCTTAGTCCACATGGCTATAAAACTGTACTACATATTACGTCCTAGAATGGTATGCTTAGGGATGTTTTAAGTTTATGTAAACACAAGACAAATTTATTTAAGTGTTATAAGTTAAAGCCAAAATGCCCAAGCATTTAGCCATTTGCTTATGGGTCCTTCCAAACCCCAAATGCTGTTTAGTTCAAATAACTAACTAACTAAATTAAAAAAAAATAGCCCCTATTGTGAAACTATGTGAAAACTGTACTCCTGATTACTGCTAAGAAAACTCTAGTCTAATCAGGTTTTACACTAGACTTATCATTGTGGAATTTGAGCAATTGCAACATCCAAAATTAAGAAAAGACTATGGAAGAGAAACAAAAGATACAGTAAATGTGAAATGCAGGGACTCAGCAGCATGATGTAAATAAGTAACAGGGAAGAAAAAAAACACCGTTTGAACATCAGAAAAACACACCGTTTTTGAAGCTTACTAAACTGAGGCATTAGTTTAGTAACAACAAATTAAGAACAACAGCAACTAATGGTCAAATACTTGAAAATGGAATAGAAGTACAGGGAACAATATCTTGCACTAACATTAGAATTTAAAGGATATTTCAATGCTTTGTGAAGCATGTGTGCTGTAAATAAATATATTTCTTATCTACATAGTTATAATAATTTTTTTATTAAAGCAGAGGTGTTCTAAATTACCAATGTGGTTTTCATGGTTTTACTGTCTTGACTGATTTAATGATATCTTCCCTATTTATATGAGCAAGCCATATTCTGTATTTCTCATTTTCAAATACTACAAATTGATTGTAGAACATTAAGAATAAATATACTGACTACAAAAGTGGTATATAACACACGAATAGACTTCCAACAGTCTCTGTCTCTGGAGGATTTTAGGACTTACATAAACAAATCAAGGCTTCATCTACTGTTGGTGATAGTCTTGCTTCAAGTACAGGGGTGAATTACAGAGGTCTTTTCTAGCCACCAGTTCCATGATTCCGTGAGCTCGTATGAGTGAAAATTTCTATGGGACTCATACTCCTAAAAGTCGATCTAAATCAATGATAGATTAAATTAGCTGTTCCACCCTGATTTGCTGGGAGTATAGAGTGCACTTACACTGTCTGCCTTTAGCATCCAGTTTGAGATGCCTGAATTGATACACTTTATAAGGCTTTCTCCAAAGAGAATGGAGAAAGACATGGTTCAGAACACCCTGGTCAGGCTTAAGTTCTTATTTGTCCTGTATGAAATGAAGCTCTTACTGTAGCACTCTCTATAGGTAGTCAGTAGATACAGGGCTGCTAGTTTAGGCACATAGAATGGGTTTAATTTTATTGAACATACATAACCATAACTGAGCTAGTCACCCTAAGCTCTCTTTGTAGTCAATAAAGAAACAAAATCATTTTAAGAATATATTTTATCTTTTTCTATTTCAACTGTGAAGTGAGTGTAGGTCATAGTTCAGACATAAAAACTTATGGAGGAAAAGGACACAACACTGACTCGGTCTAAACAGTGTGAAGTTAAAGTTAGATGTGTATAACAATGATCTGGTTAAATGATTACAATGGTTTAGTGTGAATAAACCCCATAGTTCTGATTACTGAAATTTTATCATGAAGTTAGACACAAGCCTAAACACATACATGATGTGAGGAGAGAAAAATTGATGGTGCAGGTGCCTGCAACTCTTCATTTATGATGAACATACATTTGCGGACCTAAACTCACATCTGCATCATCTAGGACCACTGCATTTTTGTGTCCTTGGCTATCACCATATAGATACAAGGAAAGTATATCTACCCTGGAAGCAAGTTTCTTCTCATTGCACATACTGCATTATGGTCACACCATAATCCGATAAATGTTTACTGAGGACTTAATCTCTAATAGTTCTGTTCCCTAGCACATACTAAGTAGACGAACTGGCATATGGCATGGGATGCAGATGGATCAGCTCTGCATGATCTGTAGTCTATAGTAGTTTGAGCTGTGGTCTACAGCAGCTTAAGCACACATTTGCAGACATATTTTTTGGGACTGCTTAGAATTACTCTTTGAAAAAAGAAATAATATCAGAAAGAAAAAAATAATCACCTATCAAAAGGTCCAACCCTACAGCCATAGGTGTGATATTATTCACTTATTCTATGCTTTTAAGAGAAGATATTTGCTTTAGTAGGTAGAATAGCATATAGAAAATAGTGGCTTATTTTTTTTTAAATGCATGATAGAAGCACCAATGCAACATTTCAGACAGTGGCATGAGCAGATGTGAACTCTGGAATATAAAAAAGAAAGTCTTTAAAATGGAAGAGGTGCCAGGAAGTAGATGGTTGATTCAAGAGAGAGGTGGTTATTTCACAGTTCTGTGACATGATTCTGAAAAAGAAAGTACACAGATTATGCTCTGCCTGCCTAGTGCCTGCAAAGCAGGGAAGCAGACTCGGAGAAAGAACTAGCCGCCATGTTCAGCTGCAAAGCCTTCAATCAACATAGTCCAGTAGCTTAAGAAATGATAGCAAGAAACTAGTCGGGAAAATATTATAGGTCTGGGAAAGACTGATGTCTACATTTCAGTAATAATGTTTTGAAGTATTGTTCTATGCCAAAATATTCTGATATGCCTTGAGAAGTGATCAAAAGAAATAAAAGACAGCCTTTGATGGAGTGAATAGTATCCTGTTAGAATAGCAAATGTTCTCTTTCTGATATTTCTCTTTCTTTTAAAGACTTTGTTACCCTCTGCGGGTCCTGATGGCTATAGGGAACCAAAACTCAGGTACCCTTGAGAAGGTAAAGTTCAGCAATAGGAAAGTTGAAAGGAATGTTAATGTCAGTATCTAGGTAATAGACAGTAATTCATTTGTAGATAGGCAACCAGCTTTTAAAACATTTAAACCACTCATATCACTGTGTGATTGCTATATATTGCCAGTCTGTTCTGCTCCAAGGGACACTGGGTGGACTTAAAAGCAAACAAAACAAAGATACTGGAGACAAGTTACAAGTGGAACTTTCCTCTCCAAATCCCTTGCAAATATATTGCTATTTAACCTAAACAAGGTGGAACACAGGCATTTGACTGTTTTTTCACATTGATATGTGCATGTGATTGATTTGAAGCATTAACGCCATCATTTTTTCTCTTCTGTTCAATGCAAGAGGGCAGCAAGTACATAACACATTTTCAGGCCAGGATCAGGATGTGTAAAAACTAAATTCTTCCAGTCAGCCACATCATTGAAGAACAGAAATCCAGTCTCTTCTCGGCTTGGATACTTAATTTATTATACTTTAACCCCTATTTTCAACCCATAATGACTTTTTGATCTCTACAATCTGAAGTTATCCTCAGCTGAATATTATCTGATTTATAACCAGAAATAATCAGCTCTTCAGCTGTAGGCAATATGTGTTCTACTCAGCAACTCCGTTATGTGACTCACAGTTCAGTAGAAAGAAACTGTTCTCTCACTGTCTGTGAATACTATCTCCTCCCCAAACTTTACACGCTTTATTCAGGCAAAAATGTTATTGATCTCAGTGTTAATTTGAGTGAGTATATGGGATTAGGTTCTCCAGGTAGAGTCATGAAAGAAAAAAAAAAAAAAGAAGAACTATTACATAAAATTTTATTTAAATGATTGTTACTGGTTTTTAACTGAAATTCTTACATGGTTTATATATATATTCCTAGGGCTTCCATGTAATTAGAGGGCATAAATGATGCCATCTGCTCTGAGCAGATCTTTATTCTTCTGCAGTGCCACCTCATATCTCAAGTCCCATAAACAAAATTAGTAAACACGGACAAACACTTTCTTCATAGAACAAACATAGATTCTTCTTGAAAATCGGTCAAATGTTCAGGAGGAGCCAGCCAGTCTGAAATTATTTTTTTTTGTTGGCATAAAGGTGGAGGATGCTTCCTTAAGAAAGATACCTATGTAATGTAGTCCTTTTCCACACATAGTCTTACAAACTATGCTTTGCTCATATTCCATGCAGAAGAATTTTATCATTCTTCTGGAGATATAGGTGCCAAAGTGAAAGAAATAGGAGGTACACATGAACTCTCTTTCTGCAAATGTTAGACAATAGGATAGGCTTGTTACAAAAGAAACTTTTCCAGATCTGGATAAAATAATTTTCAATAACACAATACAGACAAATAATCATACAACAAAGCAGCTACTCTTGTGTCACCCTGGAAAGGAAGTCAGCTTTTTTTGATAGCTAAAAATAATAGATTTTTCTGAATGCTCCTCTCTGAATCTCAGAGCCAAAAAATGAATCCAGGAGAAGCTAAAGAATAAGCTTTGCCATTATTATGAAAACCTGATGAAAACCTTAAGTAACTTAATCTCTAAACTTGCTGCTGATTAGAATTGCCTCTAGATCCTGCACCCACTCCTCCTAACTTCCTTTCTTAACATAATTTCTTTTTTAACTAAATAAGTGTCTGAGTTAGCTTTGTGTCCTTCCCCAAGCAATGAATTCCTAAGGGCAGAATATATTCCCTTAAAAGACAATCAACAATGTCAAGATAGCATTTGCATTTGCAGCCTTCTCTTCACCATTAATTATTTTCATGTGTTTAGCATATAGCTTCTGTCTGAGAAAGGCAAGATGTCAAGTAGACAGTTAGCTGAATATTAGGTTTAATTTCAGCACATCTGCACAATTGAATTACATGAGATTGATAAGTAATGCCATTTGCTTAGTACTAAGTAATCAAGTCAATGTACTCTAATATACTTTCACAATGTACTCTAATATGCTTTCCTTAGTTAAATTCACTGTTACCTCTCAGCTTGCCATTATCATTGCATCTTGCATATGATTCCTCAGATGAATACTAGTGGTGGTAATATGTCGCCATACTGGAATCTATATTTCTGCCTGTCCTATTGCTATGAATTAATAACCAGCAAACATAAAAAGTTTTAAAACTATATGATTATATGATTTTTTTTTAATTATTAATTAATGGACTATATACAATCTATGTCTTCTTATGTCTGATTGAAGAGTAAATATCAGGATTCTTGGGCTCTGTTGACAGATTAGCTGGCTAAACATTGATAGTGCTATGCTTTTGTTTAATGTCAGTGAATTGTGGCTGATATTTATGGAACCTTAGTGAAATAGTCACATTACAAACTGAAAACATATAGAATATGCCTGAGTTTAATTGTGAATTGGTGCTTTGGTTTGATGTTTTTCAAGGGGAATAAGAAAAAAAGAGATGCAATGTAGTCTCCCAAATACAATCTTCATTTCTTATTCCTTTACACCTTTTCAAAAATTCTGTCCTCAGATAATTATTGACAAAACATTGGATACAGGTCTTGTATTTCTACAGGTCTGAGATTTCTAGACCAGCTGAAAAAAACCCATACAAACAAAGCACCCCAATCTTACAGAAAACAACCAAGTCAGTGTTGGATTATATTGTTTATTAATTTAATGTAATTGACTATAACATGCTTTTGAATCATATGTGATTCATTCCCACATTTTGATTTAATATCAAGTGAAGCTCAATCACAAAATTATCTGTGTTTTCACTTAAGATTTGAATTTGTATTATATATAACTAACAAGTAATTTTATTTCTGGGCTAAAATGTTTTTTGAATTAATACCTGAATAGATAAGAAACCATCTGCAAAGAAAAAAATATGCGTACATATGCAAAGATTGCATTACATAACAGGAATTTATTGTATTTGAATCTGATTTTCTGAAGGTCTCTGAAAAAATATGATTGGATGGGATTGTGTCTAAGGCATGGGATTAAGAGATCAGTATTCACTTTATGGCGGTATAACACATTTTCTGTGACCTTGGACATATCACCTATCCCTTCCGTACCTCATTCTTCTGTCTTTTTTGTTTGGTTGGTTGTGTTTTTTTGTATTGTGATCCATTTTACTTACAAATGAGGCATAGGATGACATTCATAAGAGTTGCTAGCCAAAGACATGCCACTGAACCAATTAATCAAATGAAGGAAACAAAGGTATATGACCTAAATATTCACAAAATGTGCTGTATATATATATATGCAAATGCAATTACTTTCTGTAAAAGTGATGGAGAAAATTAAGGTCTGCTGTACAAAGCCAAAAAATTTGCTTCCAGCAGTTTATTTATGATTCTTTTATTTACTTTCAGTCAGAAAATAATCCAGGTATTTTCCATTTAGGAATCAATTTCATAGCTAGAATGCTGAAGTATAGAAGCAAAATTAGTTTAATATTATCTAAAATTCCTTGGACTGATCATTTCCAGCTATCATCTTAAAAAGCTAACACTCTTTCCTCAAGAATTTAATAAATCCTTCTGACTCAAAGAAAGAGCTACAAACTGAGTTGAGCTAGTATTCCAAAAATGTATTTTGGAGACATAATAAATTGTGGGAATGAATATGGTTTCACTACCATTATGTAAATTTAATTTTCAAGGATCATGGCCCTTAAGCTTTAAAAATAACTTTATTGAAAGGCTAGGCTAACCATTAAAAATAACTATATGGGTTGGAATGACCCCATATGTAGTTGCTTTGCTCAACATTTTAATGGTTTCTGTGGGCAGTTTTTCTTTAAAGCTTTGATACTTCTCTTGGCTGAATGGACTGCTGAAAACTTGCAGTTTAAAAGAGCAGAAAGTATCTTTTCTTAGCTCATGAAATTCCACAATGGAAGCATGACCTTCCTTTGTGCCAACCAAAAAACAGATGCATGCCATAACCAGTATAGTCGTTGTGGGCCAAAGCAGCACATCTTTTATGTGAAGCTAAGAAGTTATTGTTAGTGTAATTAAAATCTAAATCTGTTCAAAATGCAATAGTTATTATTATTAGTCCTAGGATAATGATAGTAACAGTTTTAGTATAAATTATCCAATTAATCCAGAAAAAGAAGAAAAGTCATTGTTAATACCCTTAACTTTGCTATATGGAAACTTTTGTATAACATCTTTTCTAGCGTTTTTTGCTTACATAACCAATGCTTTTCTGAGAGTGTTATAGCAAGTTGTAAGCATCCCACCTCCTTCATCAGGAGCTGTATGATGTTTGTAGTCAGGGTTTCTGCTTCCTCACTCCTGGGGGCTACTTCGGCACATTGAGAACACCTTGTTCTTTCTTCATTGCTCTGTAATTCCACGCTACATCCACATTTACTATATTTGGTGTGTTCTACACAGTCTGAGTATCTCTTCGTTGCTCTCTTTTTTAACCCCTCAAGCAAGTTACATGCAGCTCACAAGGCTGCATTCCTTTAATGATCATTAACTGACTGCTAACCTGTTCCTAGCCCTGAGGCCTTTGATATTGTCCTGTACTCATACTTCCAAGGCTTCTGCTACCATCCTGTGCTTTTATTCCTCTAAATCCAGTCATTATTTTAGGGTAATAGAATCTACATAGAATACCCTTTATCAATACTTGTTCCTTAACAGAAATGACTCAAAGTTTTTGTAACACTAGATGTTGCACCTATTATACAACATTTTCCAAAGCTAAATAAAACTAAAACAAAATAAGTAATAACTCACATGGCTACTCACCTGACTGTCACAACTAATCATGCTGCCAGGAAAGCCCACAAGAAGCCCAGACAAACCAAATCTGAAAAACCCCAGTCATGAGGCCTTACAGAGTTAGTACAATCTGCAGCCCACTACAGCAATGACAATCCCCCTGCAGTGGGCTGACCTTGGCTGGACGCCAGGTACCCACCAAGATGCTCTCTCATTCTCCCTCCTCAGCAGGACAGGGAAGGAGAAAATAAGATGGAAAAGAATTCATGGGTCAAGATAAAGGCAGTTTAATAAAAACAAAAGCAAAGGGCATGTGTGGAAGCAAAGGAAAACAAAAGATTTATTCTCTACTTCCCATCAGCAGGTGAAGCCCAGCCATTTCTCTGGAAGCAAGGCTTCAGTATGCGTAGTGGTTGTACCAGAAGACAAATGTTTTAATAATGAATTCTCCCCTCTCCTTCTCCTTTCTCCTAGCTTTTATTGCTCAGTAGATACCATATGAAAAGGAATATCTCTTTGATCAGGCCTATATTCCCTCCCAAGATCTCACTTGCCTCTAGCTTACTGGCCATTGGGTGAGGTGGAAGGGGGAATGTTGGATAGACAACCTTGATGCTGTGTGAGCGCTTCTTAGCAGTAGCCAAAACATTGCTGTGTTATCAACACCTTTCTAGCTACCAATACAAAGCATAGCACTATGAGGGCTGCTACAGGGAAAATTAATTCCATCCCAGGCAGACTCAATAAACCCATATTTGAAAGCCTACATAAGTACAGTCTTCTCTGTGACAACATCCTTCAGTGCTAATAGAGATAAGCCAGTTGCTCAAGAGCTCAAGAGAAATGCTGAAGGCTGGTGTACCACACCTCATACCAACAGTAGGGGGATAAGGGTGACAGCTGAGCAGAAGTCAACTTGGGTGTAGAGTTAATTTTTTCACTCAAAAAGATTCTGTACAAAAATGTTATTTTGGGAAAGAGGTAGTCTGCAGAACTATCCTTTGCAATTGTAGCTTCGACACCTCTTGCATGTAGATTTTTATACAACTTCTAACAAAATTGCTATTTTCCTGGGGAACTCCCTTCCCTCTCGAGATCCTTGCTCTTGAAGAAGATAATAGAAAAAAAGGACTCGGATCATACAAGTAAATTTATAACTGCTATAGCCTATTCATGAAGCTTTCAATATTTGACATGCTGTTGGCATTATTTTCTGTATTTTTCCTTTGAGATAATCTAAAATTCCTCCTTGATCAACTGTAATCGTTATTTAAGTGGCAGAAAATGATCAATGAATGTATGGGAGCCTTGGGTTCTTTGGAAATTTTACATGTTTATTTTTAGGTTTTATTAACATAAGTAGGTTAGTATAGAATAGGAGGAGGGAAATTAATTCCCCTCTGAAAGAAGAAAATGAGATGCCACTGTAAGAGCAAAACACCAACACTATTATGTCATTAGCAGAAGTAGTGCTTGGGTGCTTGCGAGTACTTGTTCATCTCTTTTGCATATTGAATGGATGTGGTCCTTATTTAATACCCCATGGACATCTGTGAGACATATAAGACCTTGAAAATTGGCCTGTGCACACATTTCTTCAATTCCAAGGAATATTTTTTATGTAGCTCTTACATAGCCTTGCTTATAGTTAAAAATGTATAAACTTATGAGACTGAGGAAGGACATTCTCGACTTCATTAAATGTCACTGACCATAGTTGTAATTGCACCGTTCTATCAATATTTTTGTGCATGTGTTTTGTGAAGATTTGGCAGGATCCTCACCAAAGCATCATCCTCCTTTTTTTCCTTCCTCTCACATTCTAAGGCTGTAATGAATAAACACAAAGTATAAAGCTGAGATAAAGGAAATAACATTAGTTATATTGAGACAATCTGCTAGCACTCAGATAGATAAGGGGTGTGTTTTGCAATCTAGTTTCACCAGTATGAACAGTCCTGTCAGCTTCTGTGCTTGTTCCACTGTGTGACCAAACAGCTAGGTAGGTCATTTGTCACAGAACATAAAAGAATTCAGTCTTTTTGAAGTGGGGAATCCAAGCTTACAAGCCCATCAGTAATTCATACTCTAATTCCATCTTTGCATAATCAGAGAGATTAGCTGCCAGCAGTCTGTTTATGTGCAAAAGCATAGCAATATCTTGGAGTTAGTTTTCCTTGTAAGTCTATAAATTTTGATGAGGTTTATATGTTTTGATCAGCAAAACACATTTTGAGGAGGAATAAATACATTTTTAAAACTAGACATATTTCACTTTTTAGTGACGCATGGATACCAGTCTGGCATTTTCTTATGAGAGGTAGCCAAAAGCAAACTGGGCTCTCTTTTTTTGGTTGGTAGACAAGGTAAAAAAGCTTGAATTTGGGACTGCATTAATGCAGATGACCACAGAATGAATTTGACCTCTTTAGTGCTTGAATCACCTCGTCTGGAAAACTGGATATAAGCAGGAACTGACTGAAAAACAGATGTTGTAACACAATAGATACAATCTCAATAAAGTATGTGAAATTTCATGTAGTTACTGTAAAACAGTAGAAAGAGAAATGGATTTGTGATATTTTGTATTGTAATTGTGATATTTTTTATTGGAAAACCAAGCAAAGGTTCAAAGAAATACGTTGCTATGGTTCCAATATATCTTTGAATTGAGAGGTTAAGTAGCATGACATTGCAGGTTTCTTGAAGGAAAAAAAAATACTTAAGAACTAGGATGCCTATCAGAAAATAATCTAAAAAGGAATACAATTGGCAGAAATCCATCAAAATGATAAAGTGAAATATCAGATATCTTAGACATTACATGGAAATTTGAAATAATTAAGAAATCTTTTATGATAAAGCATTCTCATATTCATAGTCTTACTGTTATTGAATCGTCACTAGTCTTAACATCATCATAACGAATAGAATAGAATAGAATAGAATAGAATAGAATAGAATAGAATAGATTTTTTTTTAGTTGGAAAGGATCAAGAGGGGTTCTGCCATAACATACTCTAGGTAACTTGTAACTGCTATCTATATAAAACTATATTTGCACTATACAACCACAAACACAATTAAAACAAAGTGTCCATCACCTGCTCAGTTGGGAAAAAAACCCACAAAAACAGTCACAGCTAAACTAAGTAAAATCTAGCTGTAGACTGGTCAAGGTAACTTCAGACAAAATCTGAAAAGCGTCAGTTCTGAGGCTCTACAAACTCAGTATAAAACTTATGGTCTGCTACTTTTCATACCAAAACACTATTACAGAACTATATGGTTACAAGTGCTTATTCTTGAAGTGTAGGATGTTTAGTAATTCTGTCCTGGTTTGAAGTAAAACAGAACTAATTTTCTATTCAGTAATTTTACTTTTTAAACTGGGCCTCTTCTAGCTAACCAAACTCTGAAATTAACAGCATATTGTTCAGAAACTGTTCACTCTCACAGTGATAAGACCTGATTATACCAAGGAATGGCATGCAGAGAGGCCCTTGCTTATACTTATTGCTATAACAACCAAGGTCAGGCAAATTTGTTATTTGCCCCATTGGAGGGTCGGAAGCTCCACCTGTGGGGAGGAGAGGACAGGACAGGTGACCCAAAACTGACCAACAGGGTATTCCATCCCATCCGCATCATGCTCAGTATCAAAAGCTGAGGGATCAAAGGGTCAACTCGCTTCCTTCAATGGCCAACGTCCAGGGAGGACCCTGTCTGTTCATCTGCCTTTGATCCCAATGCAATCGTTCCTGACTCCAGATCCGGAATCCAGTCCCTGTCCATCATCGAGTCCAGCCTGGGATTTTCCCCTGTGCCTGCCGGTGATGATCACCCTGGGAGCTTGAGACGGTTTTGTATATACTGTATACATTTTTTTTCTTTTCCTTTTCCTTATTATTATTTCATTGCTTATTTATATTTTCATTAAAGTAATTTATGTTTTTTTCTAAACTCAGAAGTTTTTTTTTTCTTTTCTTTTCCCCCTTCCTCTCCTCTCTTTTCCTTAAGGGGGGAAGGGAGGGGCCATCTGTCGTTCTGGTTGGTCAATTCAGTCAAAACCATGACAAATTCAAAGGATGAAGCCAAACATCCATGCAGCTGTAGGACGGTGTGATTCCAAAACCTTAATATAGTTGCATTGGTTGCTTTAGTGTGTGTATGTGTGTGTGTGTATAATATATATATATATATATATATATATAGTATTTTTTGCCCTATATATTACCTGCCAATCATGCTTTGAGGAATTTGACCTTGTGATTCAGGCCAGGGATAAAAGAGTGGCATTTATGTCTGAGTGGAAATCTCCTTCAGTCATATTCCTTTTTCTAAGAAAAAAAAATTATATAAAAAATTAGAACACATAGAACCCAGGTTTTTGTCAGATATTTTCTTGGGGGACCTCATACAAAGATTGTCCTCCATATTTGTTTGTACTCTGTGTATTTTTATTTAGACAGAATATATACTCAAATTTAAGGCTGGTTTTCATCTGTACACTGTACGCAAATATTAATATGTAAGTAACTCAGCTGTTGGTTTGAATTTTGGAATAAATTATTTTCTTGCAAAAACACTGAAAAAGATATGATTTAATTTGTCTTGACATTACTGTGCTCTTGATATGTAATTTTCAAAATAGTCAGATACCTTAAATTTATTTGACCTTCTTTGTCTAATGCTTAGCAGATCATGTCATCAGAGTGAACCTCTGCGATACAGTAGAACATATGTGTTGAGATTTTGAAAGCTCAGCTATGTTTTCAGATGCATTTATAATAATTACTTTTGACTAGAGATTGTAGGTCTCAATGGCTTGTTCTTCTGAAGCATTTCTGGGCAGTAACAGACCCACGCAAAAGGCACTTGAAACAGTGTTTACATGCAGCTCCAAAGGTATTTTGATAAGGCTCAGGTTTTTTGAACAGATGGTATAATTTTCTTCCTGCTGCTTTTAAGGGTTGTCTTCCTTTTCCTGAGGTATTCTAGTGCACTCTTGTGACAATCCCATTTGTCCACTGCAACTGGTTTTGTTTCTTTATTTCAATTTTCTGACTATCTTTTAATTTTACTGTGAGATGGTGAGAGATGTAAATAGAATTAGTGTCATGAGCACTTGTGATCATTAAAGACTATTCAGCAGGTTATACTGATCAAATCTAATTAGGATAATTATTAATCTCCTGTTTAAATGCTTTTCTCATTATGTAAGACAATTTAGGCTTTTTCATCTTATATTACTGTTTTGATACATAAAGATCTTGCATAATTTTATCTCAGATGAGCCTGTATTTTAAGGAAATACTTCAGTATGGATAATCTACAGTTACTTCTTGACAACCTTCATGATGAAAGACAAAAAGTAACCAGTATTATTCATTTCACATATATTATTGGACTGCTGTTGGTGTTATTGAAATTTTGTCTTTAATATCCTATGCTGCAAGCTGCAATCACACAATGAAACACTCAAAACCTCCTCATTTTAGTTTCATTAATGGCTTTCCCATAAAGTAATTATTTTCATATGCTCCTGCTCCATCAAGGTTATTTCTAAAATAGTGGAACTTTCTTTCAAAAGTGTAGTTGTGTGGTGACCTGCGACTTTTTTTTTAAAGTGTGGCAAGAACAAATATACAACTTTCTTATGAAAACTAGGCACTTAACTTCAAATGATAAAACAAGAAAGGAAGGAGCAGCTGAAGTTATTTCACACCCTAGTACAAATATTGATAAAAGGAATAAGTGACAAACCAATTTAAATGTAACTGAATGTAGCTAATATGACTGAATAACTCACAGAAGGATAACTCAAGGGCATATTGTATTCATTATTAATACTTAAGGTCCAAGACTTGTAATTGGTTTCACTTGGTCATCAAACAAAATTAAGAAAAAAAACAACACAACCAAACCAAAACCAAAAAAGGATTAATTTTTGTAATATCAAAAAGTTCTCTTGGGAAGACCAAAGCAAGCTAAAAATAATATTGAAGTGTTCCAAACGTGTATCAGTTCAAACACCATGGATTATTTTAATGAAAACGAGTTAACATTTAAATATAGCTTTAATGAATAAAACTACTTATTTAATTTTTGCACTTCAATAGTTTTCAAAATGCAATGTTGCCCTACTTTAGAAGTTTCTCTTTAAGCATACTCTATTAAACATAGCATCCACCTGGGAAGCACTTGGAATAAAAAATTAACTGATCTCAAAGACATTGAAAGGTATTTTTGTTGTTTAATATAGAACTTTTAACAAAATTAAATAAAAAATTCTGAGTTGCCTAACAATATTCCTTTCATACCTGCATACTAATCATTACTGTTTGTTGGGGCTAGTCCTTGGACTGTCAAGCATGTCT